>PVJL010011931.1:0-40031 GCA_004026885.1 Lyroderma lyra | reverse complement strand
AAAAGATAGGGTGCCTGAATGGATAAGAAAACAAGATTCTTCCATATCCTGCCTACAAGAGACTCACTTAAGATTGAAAGCCACACACAGACTGAAAGTAAAGGGGAGGGAAAAGGTATTTCATGAAAATGAAAACAAACAAACAAACAAAAAAATTGGGGTAGTAATAATTATACCAGACAAAATAGACTTTAAAACAAAGGCTATATAACAAGACAAAGAAGGACCCAATAATCCCACTTCTGGGTATTTATTCAAAGAAACTCAAAACACTACTTCAAAAGGACATGTCCACCCATACGTTTATTGCAGCATTATTTACAATAGCCAAGATACAAAGGCAACCTGAATGTCTATCAATGGATGAATGGACAAAAAAGAGGTAGTACATGAATACAATGGAATATTTATTATTCAGTTATAAAAAAAGAATGAAATCCTGCCATCTGTAACAATGCGGATGGACCTAGAGGATATTGTGCTGAGTGGAGTGAGACAGAGAAAGACAAATGCCTTATGATTTTAATTATATGTGGTAGCTGAAGAACAAAATAAGTGAAGAAATAAATCAGAAACAAACTCATCGATTTAGAAAGCATTTTGATGGTTGCCAGATGAGAAGGGGGGTTGGGAGTTGGGAAAATGGGAAGAAATTAAGGAATACAAATTGTAGTTACAAAATAGTCATATAATGTACATAATAGAATGTTATATACCTGACACTAAGATAATATTATATGTCAAGTGTAATTGAAAAATAAAAACAAAAAATTATTTTAAAAACAATGATGTACTTTTTAAAGATTTTTGAGCCAATTCCCAAATTATTGACATAAAGATGGAAGAACTATTTGGCCTGGTATCAGTGCCCCTTTGGGCCCTTGGGAGTTGGGTAGACATTCAGATGTCTACTTGAAAGGGCTCTGAGGGAAAGGAAAACCTGATTCTTACTCAGATGGTATCAATTAATGCAAGAAAGAGAAAGGCTGAGTATATGAAGAGACCGAGACCAAAGGATTTAGGAGAGATTTTGAAGTCACTTTTTAGAAAAAGGTTGTCTTGTCATTTGTTTTGCTGTTATTGCTTTTGTTGTACTCTAATGAAGTGCAGAGGGAGAAATTTGGGGAGATGGAGTCTATTTTTAAAGGCTGTATTAAGGGAGGGTTTTTCTTACATTGAGTTAAAATCTACTTTGTTATATCTTCCATTAATTGGACCCATGTATATAATTAAAAATCCCATCACCAGCATCAGTATCATAGGTAGCAGTAGCTGAGCGCTTCCCTTTCTTAACACCTTTAATCCACATGTCCGCCTTGGAGGTGAGCATTATTATCATGTCCACTATTCCGATAAAGGAACTGAGCAGAGGAAGTAACTTGGCCAGGTCCCACAGCTGGCTAGAGGCAGGGCAGGATTCCCTCCCAGAAGGTCTGCCCAGAGCTCCATGATTCTAGTTCACCTCCACAGGACAACCCTCTAAATGTTAGCAGATAGCCCCTATGTTCCTGCAAACTTCCCACAGCCAATTGTCACCTCAATTATTCCTCAATCTAAGAGCATTTCCAGACACTCAGCTAGCATCTGGACGTAATTTGCTTTGTCAAAAGTTATGCCTAAATCTCACTCTTCACATATAGTCTGATGAGGCAGGAGCACAGCACTTTAACCCCTTTAGTCTTAGACATTATGTCTTGGATGAGGTGGCCAGAGGGTTTTCAGCAGCCAGATCCTTGAATTGGCTCCTGCAGATAATTGAAACCTTGGAGTCGAGACTGCCTGAAAATGGAGAAGGAATGAAGAGAAGAGTTTTTTGGGAAATGCTACTCTGACTTTGTTTTTGAATGAACATTGGCTGTAAAGGAGAGCAGTGACTCACAGATGACACATCGAAGGTTAAGGTTGCCCTCGATGGGTTGGGGTGGGGTGAGGTGCAGGAGACAGAGCCAGCCTGAGGGATTGGAAGCAGAAGCTGGAACTGCTAAGTGCTGTCCTGGAACTGTTGAATTTCAAGGGAAAGTACCATCTTTGTGAAAATGAATGGCACACTAGAAATACAGCTCAGATGAAAAGAGAGGATTAGAGAGTCTGATGTGGATCATAAACACTGACATAAAAGTTAAAATTAAACCTTAAATATGGCCCAACAAAGAAAGAAATGAATCCAGGGGTTGGGCTTGTTTTGGTCTCTTTGCCTGATGGAGAGAAGCAGGTGTTTAACATTTTAATTCCATTAATGTGCCCATTTCCTTCTGTGATATTGTGATTTATAATAAGAAATAAATATATATTTCTGCCCAGGGTTCCTGACCCAGAGTTCTTGAAACTCTTGTAATTTCCTAAGCGATAAAAGCACTAGGAGCATCTTTTGTTCTAATATTTGCTCTTTAACCCCATTTCCTGGCACAGACCTCTTGAAACCCTTATAATTTACTGGGTGATAAGAGAGTCTTTCTTCTAATCAGGTGACTCTGGGTGGCTCCTGGGTGGGAGCTGGTCACTGAAAACACCAACCCCTATTAGAAGTTTGGAATTTTCAGCCCTGGCCCCATTCTCCTGCGAAGGGACAAGAACTGGAAATGGTGTTAATAATTAATCACGAGGAAGCTTCCATTAAATCCCAACAGCACATGGTTCAGAGAACTTCCAGCTTAGCGAATACATCCACATACCAGGAGGGTGACACACCCCAACTGAAAGAACAGATACTCCTGTGCTTGGGACCCACTCAGACCTCACTCTATATGTTTCTCTTCATCTGGCTGTTCATCAGTGTCCTCTATCATATCCTTTAATAAATGATAAGTATAAAAGAAAGAAAAAGCAAGCAAGCAAGCAAGCAAGCAAGCAAGCAAGCAAGCCAGCCAGCCAGCCAGCTGCCTTTCACTTGATATGCCCTGTGGTCTGGCAGTCACTCTAAGTGTCACAGTTTCTTAAGATAACCGCATCTCATGGCAGGTGTGTGGTGCTTCCCAGCTTGGCCTGCTTTCTTAACCTCCTTGGTGTTCTGGTTCATATAATTTTCTCCATCTTCACACACACACACACACACACACACACACACACACACACACACACACACACCTTATTCATTTATACCTCCAAGTTATGAGTTTGAAGATTTCTTTACTCTATTACTGACACTTAGTATCAGTTTCATTATTATTATTTTTTTTTACCAATCCTAAGGATAGAGTTTGTTGTATCTTGTCTGTTAGATTACCTTTTTTGATGCTTAGTAAGGCTGAGCATCTTCTAAAATATATTTATTGTCCATTTTTATTTCTTCTTCTGTGAATTGCTCCTCTATAACCTGTGCTCATATTTCTATTGGGTTGTTTTCTCTTTCTTATGTAAATATAGAAATAAGAATACTGCATAAATTTTCAATTATTAAACCTTTGCCTATTGTATATGTTGCAAATAGATAGGTATATTTCTGCCATTTAACTTGTTGTAGAGTTTTTTTGAGAATAGAAATTTTAAACTCCTAAGTAGTTATTTTTGGTGGTCTTTCCTTTTATATTTGTTGGCTTTCTTTCAATATTCTTGCTAACCCCTAGGTGATGATAAAAGTCATATTCTGTTTAGTGTTATTAATTTCATGGTTTTAGGGTTTATATCTTTAGTTCACTTGAAATATATTTAGGTTTTTTACGTTTCTATGCTGGAAAATAAGACTAACTTTTTTTGCAGATGTTTAGCCAGTTGACCCAAAGGATTTTTACTAAACAGTTAATCCTTCCCTCTGATTTGAAATGTCTCTTATGCATTTCATGTATTCAGTTTCTATCTGTGTGTATGTGTGAGTTCACACACATACATCTGTTTCTGTACTTTCTATTTTACCATTAATCTCATAGGATTTCACTGGAACTAGAGGAGAAATGGAAATCACCTAGCGATCCTGAGCAGATGGAAGATAGGAGTAAGAAAAGGTGAGATGTTTCAGTGGAGACATTTTAAATTCATTTTAAGTTGAACTATATTACAAATTCAAAATGTTAAATTAAAAATATAAACTGCACAGTCAATTAACATTCCAATGTTGCTTTGGCTACTCTTTGTTTGTCCAGTTTTTATTTTTATTTTAAATTTTTTCTTGATTACTTCAGGATTATTCCTTTAAAATACTGTGAGTGTGTGTGTGTATGTTTGGGTGTGTGTGTGTGAGATGACATTGCATTTGAAAGTGTAGAATTGAGCATAAATATACATTTTCAAAAGTTATTGTTTAAATGTCTGATGTTCATCAATTAACAACTTTTCAATTTTGAAGGAGAGGTATATTTTAAGGGTGATTTGCTTGGCATAATTGAAAAAAAATGATGCTAGAATTATTCACTGTGGCTTTGGGTTTCCAAATCTGCTTTTCATTTGCATATTGCCTTGAGGGAATTAATATTTGACTACTTGAAATTTGACCCAGCCCACATGGGCCATCTGGGTGAGGCGTTTCACTAGTCAGTCACTGAGTGACTGAAATGTGAGAAAAGATTGAAAACCAAGGACAGATTTACTTTAGGTCTCTTACACAGACTGAAGAAACTTGACAAATATGCAGTGAAATCTGCTACTAGGAAAATAATGTTTTTTCTAGTTTCAAAATAACCTCTGGATTTTGCATGTAGTTCATAATATACCCCTTTATAATGTTTTTTATTTAATAAAATGTTTATTTGGAAATAGGAAAGCATGTAGTTATTATACCATGAGTTCACAACGCTTGTCTAGAATCTACCTTTTATATAGTGAATACTACTTTTAGATAGGCAGATGATCTGCACTATGGTTGTTCATAGAAAATATTGCCTGTCAAACTAAACTTCATCACTCTAGTAAAATTGAACTAGAAAATGGGATTTGTAGAAGTGTTTTGAAAGAGAAGGGTGTTAATAACCTCAAAAAAAGTAAAAATTCCTGTGAAGATTATAGAGAAAAGAGAGTTAATGTAATCATTTTAGATCTTCATGATTCCAATGATGTCTAATGGACATCCTCTCTGTACTTACTAACATGTTGGTGTGACTCCTTAAGTTCTTTTAAACTTATTTGTCCAATTAAGAGTCTCAAGTTTTTGGCTATAATCTTTTTATGGCTAGTGCATATTTTTAGAAATTATTTCTCTTTGTACTTCATGTAATCAATGTCTAGCTATTCTATTAATAATGAACATTGCAAACATTTAAAATTCTAATATACCTGGGATGTCCAGGAAAAATCCAGCCATTGTTAATATAAGGAGACCAGATGGATACTTTACGGATAAGCCTTGCATAGGGAGAAAGCAGGTCTAAGATGACTCTAGTTTTCTTTTGGCTACCTCAACATTTATGCAGTATCCATAGAGTGGTAAACCTACCAAATGTTTGACATAATTTGTTATTGTTACTAACCCCTTTCCATGTTAATTTTTGTTTGTTTGCTGTTTCCTTTTATTCAACACTTTACTAAAACTGTGGGTGACCTGTTCTATCCCTTACCCTAGGCAGACACAATCCTCCTGCGTGATAGGAAGAGCAGACCACTTCCTAGAGGGCACTCTCTCCCCACCCAGGTCCAGGCAATGATGCTGAGGAGTGAATGTGGAGTGATTTGATTTATTACTCATCTAACCGGTCAATAGCTATGGAAGAACCTCACTATTAGTAGGACCCAGACACCCTCTCAAAGGCTCAGGCTCATGGCAATCCTTCGATATGTGACTAGAATTATTTCTGTCAGTACCTCTTTATCTGCCTCACAGAGCTCTCCCAAACTCTTCCTGTCTTTTCTCCAAGGTACAGATATAATTAGACCACTTGAGAGTTTACCTCTAATTACCATTTGCTTTGTCTGTTTGTGGATTATTTACTTTTATTAGCACCAGTGGGAATCCCACTGCTAGAAACTCTGGGAGCAGTGCACGCACAATTCCATTTCTGTTTTTGATCAAATTCCAACTAAATTTGGTACATCTTGCTTTTGGAAACATGGCTTGGTGCGCTTTCCTCATTCTTATTTTGTCTGTTTCTCCATAGTACTAGGTGAACTCCCTGCCCACGTTCCTCTGAAACCACTGGCTTCCCCCACTCTGTTTATACTATACCCTGACACATTCATTTTCTCCAGGGCCTGTATTCTGTCCCTGAGGGATACTGTCCATCCAGCTCCATCACTTTAGTCTCAAGTCTCAGCTCCTCCTCAGAACTACTGTCATTGTTTCAGACTGTTCTCCTCTTCTTTCTTTGCTCTCTTCTTTTCTGCATCTTTCAAACAAGTTATTTTTCTTAAAATATTTCTTTAATTATGTCACTTTCCAAGGGCCTAAATTGTTCTCTGTTAATCATCAAATAAAAATTCAATTTTCGTGTGTCCAGGCTTGATGTGGCTTCTGTACCTCAGTCAGTCCAGGCTATTTAATGTTTTCCAACCTCTCATCATTCACTTATATCTTTAAACTGTTCTTTTACTTTTTATTAAAATAAATTCTACATCTGTTCAAGTTTTAGCCTATTCATATATCTTCCATGAAATCCTATTTAATAATTAAACTTTCATCCTATAGCTTTTTCCATAGCCTCCCTCCATCTCAATTCTAAAAGCATTGAGAGTTCGTAATACATTGTTTAACCCTCAGAGTTTCCTATGGTTATTCCACGTTGAACTTGTTAGGAAGCGCATTTGGTGACATGTAAGAGACCTGAATAGAGTGGCGTGAATATGACAGATATTTATTTATTTGTTATGCAGTGAGATGCCAGGAGGTGGGGAGTTCACAGTTGCCATAGTGAGTCCTTGTGGCTCCCCATTCTTCAGTCCCATGGGTCTGGTCTTCAACTTCATGATATAAAATGTTGCAATAGCTCCAGCAAGAACAAAAAAGGGGCAACAATAACCAGTCTAAAAAACAGCAGCTTTTCTGGAAGTGCTGCTCAACAGAAGGCCACCATTTTCTGCAAGGGAAGCTGAAAATGTAATCTTGGGGACATTTACATCACTGTTCCTGCAAATGTAGGGATTCTGTTAATAGGGAGGAAGAGAGGATGGTCGCTGTGTGGTATCGCTCAGTCTCTGTGTCACGTACGTGAATAGGAGGCTTCCACTTCCATGTAGCTGCAGGGATGCAGCAAATACCTGCTTTGCTTTCATGAACAGTGGTGAGAAAAGCAAATATAAACACCTGATAAATCAATAGCTCCTTAGCTCAGGAAGAGTATTTTCTTTTTACTTTGTCTCGTACCCTTTACTCTTGTCTCAGAAATATGTAGAAAAAAATTTTAAAAATTAAAAAGGATGTAGAAGATAAAAAAATAAATGTGAAACGTGTTCATTTGTGAACATTATGTTTTGTTCTGTTGAAAAAATTATGTAGGAGCATCTGGTTTGCAATGCTAGACTATTTGGGTATAACCTTCAACAAGTGTTCAATAAAAAGTGTCCAGCCATGTAATATGAGAAATAGAGGCATTTATGGCTGGATTTTTCCTGGACAGCCCTCATACTCTTCAACATAGCACACAATTCAGGGTCTATGTGCCACACAGATTTTGGGTTTTTTTTTTTTATATTAATCTTAAATTTTCAAGCTTTGAGAACAACAAATGTAGTGGTTTGTTAACCCATTTTAACTGGCTCTGTATTCTTATGAGAATTTAAACAAAGAATATGCATAATAAATTTTTGCTATATGAGTGCTGTTGAGCTTAGCCATTAGGAGCCTGTCTGCTTTAACTGATGTGTGTTTCCTACGTTTGTCATACACAAAGCAAACCTCCTTTGTCTCCTGATCACAGCTCTAGTTTTCCCAGCTGGATGAATTCACCAAGTTGAGAATCAGGGCTAAGTCTCATTAGTAGAATCTGCAAAAAGCCAGAGAGGCACCTAACCTGTATAGGACACAGCTCTTCAGGCTGGGTGGTGTGGTTACCACAGCTACCAAAGCTGCTGATTTCTCTGTTTGTGTTCATGTAGGAAGGCAAGCTCTCAAGGCGACAGGGGCTTCATTGCAATGAAGCCTGGCATGCAATTCATTTGCTTTAATATTCACAGTTTAATCTACTGTGCCTAGTCCTAAATAGGACTTTTCTTTGGGACGACTCAGATGGGGGGATGGGTAGACAAAATTTTATATTAGGATGGCAGATCATAGAGTAAATCTGTAATTATGGTTTCTCCCTGGAATTAGCTACCATTCATACCTTGACTTCAATTGACTGTTAGGGGCTGCATTGCTGCATTTGCCATAAAGAGAATATAAGAACCATTGATTTACACACACACACACACACACACACACACACACACACTATGCACCAATATTAAAATAGCAATTACGATGAAATCGCATAAGCCTGTCCTTGGTGAAGTTTAAATAGATATCTATGTATAATTAAGAGATGAATCATTCTGAAGCCTTAAAGTTCTATACTTTATTCAGTGATCTTCTTTCCTATCTATAAAATATTAATTGCAAATGTACACTTTGCTTAAAACCAAATCATGTACATAATATAATTGACATATGACCTTCTCTAGGGGAAGTTGCATAGTGACAAATACATACGAATGTGTTAACAGTGGGTTTGCAGTTTATATATTTCCATTTCTTTTCATAAATATATGCGTTAGCAATGATAAAGAAGTCTCTAAATTCCCTTCACTTCCTTGGCCCTATTCTCAGTTTTGAAAAAAATGTGAGTTTTAGATATTTTCTTTGATAAAATGGCATTACCAACAGCAAAATAGTGTGTATCTGTTTGGTTGGCTTTTTAAGTTAAGAAGGAAGAAGTAGCTGAAGCCCTGTTTATGAAATTTAATTAATTTTTCTTTGTTATAGGAAGGCATGCTTAACCACTCTCTGCCGTTCTTTAACAGCTTCTAAGAGTGGGAAGGAAACAATTTTTGGAGCACCTATTGTGTTTTTTTCTCACTTCATGTACGGTATCTCAAATATATAATACTATTAAATCTTATTAATTCATTTTACAGATGAGGCTAAAGAAGAGGATTTCATATCCACAATCACAAAGCCAACAAATAACAGACATAGTGGTCTTTCTAACAGACTTGGGTCCTTCTAATCCCAAAACCCAGATTCTTGTCATCAACTTGGGAAGACAAACCATGACAGGATGATTTCATACTTGGAGAAATGGCATGGTATAACTCTCCTTTGTTTTAATTTTTAGCAGTCTTTAAATTACTTACAAGAAATTTTATGTAAACACTGTTAAATATTATATTTATATTTATATTTCATTCTGAGCAACCATTTTCCCTTTCTTGCCTCAGAGACCTCCAGTTTTCTTTGAGGGATCCTGTGGGTCTAGGGAAGCTAACTTTAATCCCAGTTTCAAGGGTGTGTATCATGTGACCCAGCCTAAACCAATCAGAGCTTTCTGTTCCTCTGGCTACAATGATTAGTTCAACAATTGAGCATGGAAGCTTAGCTCCTCTAATCAGTATTATCTCAACACTTATTTTGGAATGCTAGGGCAAAGATACTTCTGTTCATTTACATAATGTAGATTTATATTTCCCAGCCCCATTGACTTCAGAGTAGGTCACATGACTTACTTTCACCAGTGACACATAAGAGGAAGTGGGTGCCATGTCTGAGTCTGAGCTTTAAGAACACTCTACTCTTTCTTTCCTACTACTGTCATAGCACTGGAAATGTCCCAACTAAGAAGTGCTCCAACAGCCTGGGTCCTTGAAAAAAGACTGTGTGAGAAAGAGCCACAGTTTACCTGCAACAGAAGTGTATAATAAAATGAAAATAACTTTTTGTTGATGTAAGCCATTGAAATGTGTGAGTTTTTTTTTTCCTTATTTAACTTAGCATAAATAGTAATGTATAGACGTGAGGCTGGGACCTGCTGCAGCCATTCTTGCAGCACGAAGTCAATGGCAAAGCTGACATACAAAGGAAGCAGAGTCAGGAAAATCACAGAGAAAGACAGATGAAATTCTTGTGATGGCTGCAGTCATCTTTACAGCTGCAATTTTATTTAAGTGAATAGGTATATTTTCGTTACGCCAATTTCCATCCCATTTTCTATTACTTGCAACTAAAACAAATTGTTTTATGTATCATAGCATAAATTCCATGTCATTCTCCCACAACACACATCTGCAACAGCCTTGAAACCAGTCTAAGCAACTTAAGTTATAAGGTCCTGAAAGTCATTAGCTCGATCAATGTTGACGGAAGAAAGCCCTTCAATAGGCAAATTTAATATAAAAGTAGGTGGATGCCAAATAAGAACTATGTAAAATTACTAAACTAGTATTAAGATTCAAATTATTTCTTCAAGGATAAGGGAAGAGTTTACACTTTTCAAAGTAACACCTGTTTGAAAACGTATAAACAAAGATTTCTGAAGAGAATGGTGTAGGGGAAGGCACAAAGGCTCATGGACTGATGCTTTGAAAGATGTTTGGTTAAATTACCATAAAGGATCTAAAAATCATTGAATTCTTTTTTTTTTCTGATCAATCATTAAATTTTTTCCTCCATTAGAAAAAAATTAAAATTAAAAAATTAAATTAAAAATTAACACCAAATAGAAGGTGTAAAACTCGCAAAGTTGTTGTGAGTTTCCCTTGTTCTCACTGCTACTACTCAAGAGTAAAGGGGAAACTTCATATTGAATTGCCTGAAATGACCAAATGGAGTTAAAATTGTTCTTCACCATGGCCAGTTTTTCTACTCTGGGAGAGGTAGTTACTAAGGTCAGACCACTTTCCTTGGAAATTATCTTCCACTCATGGGAAAAACTTTGTGTCTTTCCTCAAAATGTGAATGGATATTTGAAAGCAATAAATTGTATGCAAATAGAGGATAAAATAGCAAAACAAAAATGCAAAATACATTATCTTTGAATAGTCTCTGTGTATTGAAGCTTGTATTTAATTTTTTATTTATTTAAAACTTTTATTAGGGAATAATTTTATATCATTAAATACACCATACAAAGTGGTATGCAATAAAAAGTTTTGCTTCCACCTCTATCCTCATCAATCTTCTCTCCTCTGTCACTAACAGGTAACCGTATTCTTAATTACTGAGAATCCTTCCAGAGTTTTTTTATGCAAAACCAAGAAAATGTGCATATGTATTGTTATCTTCTCTCTTTCTTGCATAAAATGTAGCACACTATGGATGTTCTGCATTCTACTGTTTTTACCTAATGATATATCTTGGAGATCTTTCATTATCAGTACATCAGGGGCTTTGTCGTTATTTTCTTACATCTGCATAGTATTTCTCATGGCATGCATGCACAGTTTATCTAGTTCCATACTGATGGAAAGCTGGATTATTTCCAATTGTCTTGCTATTACACAGTACTTTCAATAAATAACCTTTGCTTGTTTTTCTTCATACATGTTCACTGCTTATTCTCAGAGAATAAAAATAAAGCCAAATTTTAAAAATAGAGTCATTTTTAGTTTTGGCAGTCTTTTAAGTTAGTGGCCTCGCAGCTATCTCAAGTTATTAATTTATTTCTTCACTATCCAGTTCTTTTATTCAAGAAAAGTGGCTTTTATTTGTAATAAATACAAGCTTCCTAGATAATTGGAAAGAGGGGCAATGTCATATGTATTCAAGGGACTAATCTAGGACCTCTGCAGAAATGTTGCCTTGTAACAAGAATGATGAAATAAAGGGCCATTTCCATATGAGTCATGTAGAGAACATGTCAAAACCCTCAAAAATCTTGTATTTCTCATCTTGACCTCCATTTTGAATCAGCTACATAATTCTGAGATTTTTATCTTCTGAATGGATTCTCACATGCATTCCTTCCCTTATATTCCTTTTCCCAAAAAGTACATTCTCCAAAACAGTTGCTGTCACCAGTGCTCTTTTATTCCATCCTATGTGCATCATGTTGCTTTAAAGTGTCCAATTTGTTATGTAATACCTATATCAATTCTTCTTTGCTGTTACTACAATTGTTTTCTCAAAGAATTCTATGGGTAATTCCTTTAGTGGAATCTTGGTTTTTGATGATTTATTTCATCTCCATCCTAAACACTCAATGGGAAATTTAAAACATGGGTAAGATTTTGTTTGTTTTTGTTTCCCTTTTCCCCCTTCTTAATTACAAACTGCCTGAATATGCATTAAATCAACATTTTAGATTAGTAGATTTTTACAGATCAGTAGCGAATACTTCCAATTTCATCCACACTCAGATTTCTGCCTGTTCCTCTTACTGACAACAATGTTCTTGTAGAAAAGGTCCTTGAATCACCTCTCCTGGTTTCAGTTGGAGACATCGCCAACCAACTCTTCTCATTGACTCTGCCAACCACGACATAATCTCCACCTGCTGACCCCAGGTTTTTTTTTGTTTGTTTTTTTTTTTTTAGAATGTAAAGCTCATGCTTTCAATATTGCTTGGAGGAGAAGAGTGGAGGATGGGAGGGACTCCACTTTCTTTTTTCAGTAATGCTTTTTATTTCATTGCTTGATTCATCACCATCTTCTTTTTTCTCTCCTTTCTTACTGCCTATATTTTTGCTCCTTAGGGCAAAAACTCCTGTCCTCCTTGGGTCTCTGTGCAAGTAGTTTCTTCTTTGGCTGCCTTTATCTGCCTTACAGAGTTCTGAAAGCTAAGTTCTCCAAAATGCACAAGACAGTTTATTGGTTTATTCATTTAATTATAATTGGAGACCAGACAACATTACTACAATCCTCCTTTAAAAAATATTGATACTTTAGTTGGCTTAGGATGGTTCTAAAGAATTCTTTAGTCATTTGCTAGTTTCTTTTAAAAATGAGATCTATAATTGACATATAACATTGTTAGTCTCAAGTGTGCACGCACGTGTGTGTGTATTTATGACATGTACATAATGATTCCTCATTTGTATATACTGTGAAATGATCACCACAATAAGTCTAGTTAACATTTATTTATAAAATCTCCATGCAAAAGTACAACTTTTTTGTTCTTGTGATAAGAACTTTTAAGATCTACTTCCTTAATTCCTTTTTAATAAGAATTGAGATACTTGATTTTGTCTTTGTGCAATTTTACATAGCTATTTACAACAGTCACAAAGATACAGTCACCCCAAGTTATAGAGACTGATTTTACAGAATTGCAGAAGATAACACCATTGGTTTATGAATTGGAACTCATTTTCTGATATAAGTGAGGGAAAACAAAAATGATTTTTTCAGTTGTTATGGTTACCTCATGATGACTAATTCTCCAAAATATTATTATTTGGGCAATGAAATTTTGAAGAGAACAAAGGACAGAAAAATAAATAGAAAATGTTCAGCAACAAAGAGAGGAAATTATGTTCGACCAGATTGCAATACTCAAATTGCGGTTAAACTGATGGCCTGACTGATACTCTAAGGCTGATTACTTCCTCCCCAAGGGGGATGTTATAAACAAGGATTTACAATCAAAATATTTTTTTATTTGTCTGAAAACTAATTTGCCGAGCCTGGAGATCAGAGGTATGGAGCAGATGGGAAGAGCAACCTCTTCCTGTGCCTTAAAGGAGTCAGCCTTTCAGGAGAGAACACGGCGAGTGCCATGGAAATGTCACTTGCTCGGTGAAACTCCATAAATATCAGGACAGAAGACAATACCATTCTCCCAGCCCACAGCTCGTAAAGCCACTCTCTCTTCCAGCAGGTATTAAACATTAATAACCATTTATATAATGAGGGGAAAGAATGGCTCCTGGCACCGAGCTGCCCAATCATGTGGGCTGTGTTCCCCAGCCTCCCCCCTGCTCCTTTTATCCCTCTGAGAACCTTCAGTCTGCAGGTAATGAAGTGCTTCCTTTATCACTCTGTGTCATTGAAATATTTATCTGATTATTTGAATAAAAGATTACTGTCACAATAGTCACTCTGTCCCTAGGTATACTCAGACTTCAAAAGGAAAAAGGAAGCTTGATGAATAAAATAATACTAAGACATTTGGCAATAAACTTTACAAGTAAAAAATGCGGTGATAAGTTGCAGCTTGTTTACAGCACGTAAAATCTCAGCATGGGACCAAAACCTTAGCAACAGTTGGCCTTTGGAATAATAATTTAGAGAGCAATACATTCGAAAGGTTTCTTCACACATCCGAGTATTTCTAAATATATTTTTGCTACCTTGCTGATTGAAAGTGGAGTGACTGAGGATCACATGGATTTATTAAGGCAATTTTCTCAAGATTCATTTTCTTACATCCCTGTGTCTCAGTTTTATTACCTGGTGATTACAAAGCACATAAAAGCCTAAATATAGGTGGCTCCTAATTTCCACCTGCCTGGCTGCAGGGAGTTTAGTTTTTTACAGTGAAACCCTCCCTACACGTTGCTTGGAGTAAACACAAGTGCCAATATGAGTCCACAAAGGAGCCCATGCCCTCACTAATTGCCATGGAAGGGCACCCAGAGACTTGCCATCAATTCCCAACAGAGCTGACATTCTGTTTCAGTTGCCTTAACTGTTCTCTCAGTGCCATTGCAACTGGACAGTCAGCACCCAGCTTCAGCAGTCCAGTGAGATGGGGGGGACAGCACTCCTGTGTCCCCCCCACCGAGGCGAGAAGGCGGGAAAATGCCAGTGCAAGGTTGGTGGAGCACACAGTTTAGTGAGCAGGACTCTCAATGCACACGTAGCCCTCGCCTTCCGCAGTGCACATGGACCCCAAGATGACTGACATGGGACAAGCCCCCACTCGAGCTCTTCGAGAAACTCCCACTATTATCCTCTACTACTTAGGTTGTTGCAGAGTTAAGTTCACTCAGAAATTTCATCTTTTTTTTTTTAGGAATCCTGTTTCAGGGATTCCCATCGCTCCTCCTTTCATCTCTCTTATATCAGGGTCTCCTTAGACTGCTAATGGGTCTCAGCATCAATTGTGCACACTTTTAAGTGTTTATTCCAGAAGGCTTTCTGGCATCTGTTGTGATTCTGTAATGTCAGTAGACACGTGAAGAGAGGAGCACGGCCTTAGTCTATTGGCCAGGAGAGTTTTTTTCTAAGACCAATTCTGTAATGATGGCTTCTTTATTGCTATTTTAAATGGACAGAAAAAAAGGATGAGAATTTTGACATCCACAGATTCCGTTATCAAAAGAATATAATTTTTTAAGTTTTATTTTTTTGTTAGTTTTCATAGACTTTTTTTGTGGCAGTTTTAGTAGGTTCACAGCAAAACTGAACAAAGGGTACAGAGATTTCCCGTATGTATAATATATGATGTACACAATGCCAAACGTATAATGACAAGTATCTACCATTACTCTATGGAGTATTTTTACTGCCCTAAAAATCCTTTATACTCTCCCTCCCTTCTAGCCCCTGTCAACCACTCCACTGATCTGTGTATTGTCTCCACAGTTTTTCCTTTTCCAAAATGTGATATAGTTGGAATTATACATTATGTAGCCTTTTTTAGACTGGCCCCTCTCACTTAGCAATATGCATTTAAAGTTCTTTCATACCTTTTCATGGATCAATAGTTCATTTCTTTTTAGTGCGTATGTTTCACTGTCTGAATATACCATAGTTTATCCATTCGTTTGTCATAAAGAATATTTACACTTATAAATTAATAAGTTATTGTTAATTTGAAGTGGAGTTACAGAAGGTGATGTAGGTTTTACAAGGCAGTGTTCTCTGGGTACACATTTGCATGTTTCTCTCTCCTTTCTTTACTTTCCCAAATAATATCTGTATTTTTGTTCTTTTTCTTTCTTGGTGGTGGTTGCATGAAATTGGTATGTAACCAACATTGTACTGGGTATGGATAGGATTAGGTTCAATGTATTTTCAAGTTTTCTTAACTTTTTTCCAGGGTTATTGCTATCCATGTAACTTTGGGTTGGAACTTAAAGTAAATAGAGGCATGTAGGTGTCCCAGCAGACTCTACAGTGTTTCTTCCTCTTCTGTCTACTTTAGACTCAAGGAAAGGGAGGGAGATAAGGAAGAACGTAAGGAAGGATGGGGACATCATCATTTGATTCCAGTCCTTTTGATATGGGCAAAGTAATGAGTGTGCTCTGAGTAGCAGGAGATGTCTAAGAGTATTTAGGCTGGTGAGCAGATGAACCGAGAGTAGAGCTACTCCTTGAGGAATTCTGGCATGGAGAATGGTTTGGGTCCTTGTTTCATCTTGGGCAGCTGGCTGGATGTGTTTCTCGTTCCCTTGATGATATTTGTGACATGGGAGAGTGATATCAGAAGCTGGGATGAGTTCCAGCTGTAAGACCTACCCAGGATGAGGTTTCTACACTCAGTCTGCTCCATGCAGATACCTCACCTACCTTCTATGTGGTTTGTTATCCTGATTTGAGATATATTATAAATCTTACTCAATATTAAAATTATTTTCCCCTTGGGCAAAAACCTCATTAAGCTCTTAACATTTTTATCTAAAAATATTTTGCTTATTGTAAATAAATATTTTGGGGGAGGGGAAGGAATTTATATTTTCATTATATAGTATTTTGATTATTAAACATATTTTTCCTCTTTACAATCTTTAGATAATAATGCCTACTTATATTTAATATTTCCATAACAGTCCTGAGTCAGATGTGAAATCATTAGAAAGTATCATAGGTGGTTAAAGGGAGAAAGTTCTCATGTGAAGGAGCCTTATCCCCAAAATTATTCTGTCCCACATTCCACCATTTTTCCCTGCCTCTTTGCCCCAACTCAAGTAGGATTTGAGATTGCAATTGTTTTTCTTACTGCTTTGCTATTTTATCACTATATGCATAATTACATGGGGGTTATAGTAATATTTTCTCAAGTAAAACCTCCTGCATAAATGAATGGCAGGATAAGGGTGATGATTAGCCAGTGGTCCCTTATGAAATGCCAAAATTCACGTTACAGGAACATTTTTTAGTATGTGCATATTTGTGATCAGTCTCACTCTTCCCCCAAGGGTAGAATTAATACTCTGTTTTTTGTTCCCCCCAATTACATTTTTGCAAACCCAGATAACAGTCAGTTTCATAACCAATGTTTCTTGCCACATGTATCCACTAGGGGTCCCATTTCATAATCTATCAAATGATCTATGGGATATGGACTCCTGGTTTCTCAATACTGTCTTTCTTCTTATGGGTATATCAGTGACTTGAATAAATTATGAGTTTTGGTGATTGTACCCACCAAAATATGTCCAGCTCTTCTATTTTTTTAATTAACAAAGATATTTTAGGATTGACCAGAAATTTTACTAAGGATCTTAAAAACCCTTGCTACTTTAAATTTGCCACATGAAATTTAGCTTTGTTAGTTTAGCTTCCCCATCAAAAAAAACTGGCAAAATATATAAATAGCCAGAATGCAGAATAAATTTATATATTATTATATCCTTCTCTATCACTGTCATTCAATCTTGGCAATGAAATTAAGGGAAAAATGTATTTGATGTAGAAAATATTTTCATAATGACAAAGTAAACAATTTCACAATTTTGGCTTTTCAGTATTGGGGATATAAAGTTCATGCATTCATTAAACAAGGAGTTATGCGGTTACTATGTGCCAAGTTCTGTTGTAGGTGCTTGAAATAGAGTGCAGATCTCATAGAGATCTAGGAGGAGGTAGATTATAATAAAATGTAAATAGTACAATGCCAGAAGTCATGGATAAAGATTAAAGAAAACTGATGACTTAGGCTGTGGATAGTTGAGGACAGCCAGGAATGACCAACTGGCCTTCCAGTCTGATTACAGGAGCAGGTAACTGTAGCTATCTGGAGACTGGAGAGTCACTGTTGGGAAGGCTGACCTCAGCCTCAAGGATGAGCACACAAAGAGTCCTCAGATATTTAGCTCATGAAATGGGGTGACGATTAGGAATTTGGCAGCTTGGTGAGGAGGGTACAACACCTCATCGAGATGAGACCAATCCTCGGGCAGACTTGGGTTTGACACCATTTGAGGTCACCTTATTAAATCTCTGAAAGCCTTATTTCCTCAACTGTCAAGTGGGTATTATAATGGAGCCAACATTTATTTTATATTTAGAGTGTACCAGGATCAGGGCTAAGTGCTTTATGTACATAACTGTATTCTCACAAGAACACTCAGGGTGAAAAACTGTTGTTAGGTCCCTGTGAACAATGAGCAGACAGAGGTGGAGAAAGGTTAGAATCCGACCTGACATTACCCATCTGTGGAGACAGGCAGGATGGTCTGATGAGTTACCTTGGGAGTTCTTTGTGGGGTTTTGTTTTTGTATTTATTTTCCCAGCTAGCTGGCTGGGACTAAAGACTTCTCTTTCCCCAAGCAAGAGGGGCCGTTCATAGAATTAATTTTCTGCTGGACCAAGAACCCCAGGTACCAGGGAATTGTGCAGCTGGCATCTCTGGCACTTCTCTAAACAGATGGCTTTGAACTCAGATGATTTGGACTTAAACCAACATGTTTATTCCCCAGCGTGAGGTCATTCTCATGCTCGCCTCAAGTCCCTCTCATAATGTATAAAGGAGCATAAGCCAATGGGCGCCCACCTATATCCCTGCCTAAGCACACCTGTCTGTAGGATGTGTGTATCCATGGACCCTTCTGCCTCTGATTTCTAGGCGGCACTAAGTGACCTTTCCTAATAGGCATTTGTCAGACAATGCCTATTAAAGAGGAACCAGAAACGAAACTCAGGTCCATGTGACACCAAAGCTCATAACAGCTATGTCATAATCTCTATGACTCTTGTGGACTAAGTGAGATATACTATGAAGCAGTTCATTTAGTACTTGACAGGAGTTTCTTATAGTTTAAAAATAACTAGTTATCATTTCACCTTTACATTATAACCACAAAATTGATATTGTTAGAAATAGCTTTGTTTTAATACAAATTCAACATGTTAGTAGAAATCTATAGAAAGTGCTAGCTTTTCTGTGCCATTTTTTTTTGAATTTCCAGGCTCACTAAAGGAAGAGCAGTTTTCCATTAAGTTAATTACTTGGGGAACTTGGGTGGGACTATTGTGAAAGGAATGCTGCACTGCTAATAAGTGAGACTATTAGATTCATTGTGATCATGTGGATGGGATTGTTGTCTTTGTAGGATTCCTCTGGGAAGAGTATGAGGATGGATTTTATGTGATAAGTGATAGGAGAGCAAACTGATATACATGTCACATGAAATCTTGGCCACCTGGAGATCCTTGTAGCAAATTGACCAAACAGATATTGCTGAGGGGGCACCCAGCTGGAAGCCAGGAGAAAGGGTACCTGGCTCTTGCTCAGTGCAGTTGCTTGGCCAACTATGGACGCTGGAGGCAGAGTTAATCAAGAAAGGAGAAAACAATCAAGATAGGTGCTACAAAGAATGGCTTCCAATCAGAGAGCAATTTTCACGGGATTCAGTACTGCTGACTAAGCAGACAGACATTTTAGCCACAGGGAAATTGAACCTTTTCTGTTCTTAAATTGTGGCTTCAGTCACAAGGAGACTTAACAAATAAATTTAAGAACAGCTATGAGGAGGTTGCACAACATTATGTACGTAGTTAATAGTACACTTAAAAATGGTTTAAATGGCAAATGTTATGATCTATTTAACTTGAATTAATTATAAAATTAGAAAAAATAATGTAACATGACAAAAGCCATTGAATTATACACTTTAAATGGGTGCATTCTATTGTATATATATTCTCTCTCAATAAAGCTGTCTAAAAACAGTTCTAGGGAGTAGTTTGTTTCTGCAATTAATGGGTTAATTTTCCAAAGGGTGTGTCGCAGAGGCTGCCCAGTAAACACCAAGAATTTGGTATAATGGGAACCACTTTAATCTTAAGGTTGTAGGTCACTGTGAACACATAGATGAACACATTATTTCTAGTATTTTTGGCAATGGAATCAGTTGAAGGAGAAAAAATAATTGACTGAAACACAGGGCATATGTGTTTATTAATGAGATTCTCATTTTCTTATCCCTTAATAGCCAACTACTGTGTGTTACTCTACCCAGCCTAACAAAACTGTGCTTTTAAAAATAAATCATCAATGCAAAATCTGACAGGATCAAACAATAGACTCTTGCTAATTAATATTTAATGGGCCTATGGATTTTTTCCTCAGCAGCTGGAGTGCTAAATAATAGTCAATTAGCAAATGTGTTAATTAACTCTAATTACACAGCACATGAGTGTCTCAAAGGACTTTTCCTTTATAGATTTACATGTGAATGTTCCACCACTCTTCTTGAACACACCAGGCAGCTAATTAATTGATAAGTAATAATTCTTTCTTCTTTCTAAAACTTGTATTTAAAGATAAAATCCAGTTTAATGCTTGATGACTTTAAAAGTGGCATTTAAGTGTGTAAGATGAATCAGATGTCTGCCTTTTAAATAGGGTTCTCTTAAACACCAGGAAGTTTTTTGTTTACGTGGCAATGAAGAAGATGGAAAGAGTGTTGTTGAGTTTTGTGTATAAGCATGTGAGGGAAGGAGACAGGAGGAAAGAGAGGAAAAGAGGGAGGAGGGAGGAAGGAAAGAAGGAATAGGAGTGAGAGAGAAATGAGGGAAAGATAGGGAAGGAGGGAGTAAGGAAGAGGAGAAAAAAGACAGGAAGAAAGAAGGAAGGAAGGAAGGAAGGAAAATTATGAACTTGAGGAGCAAGGGTAATCAATATGTACTTTGGGATTAACAGTAATCTTCTGAGCTTTGTGTGTCAGTTAAAGCAAACACGTCTGAACACAGAATGGAGCCTGCCAATGGGGATGGAGAAGGCACGGAGGAAAGAAATTAGCATAGCAACTTTGCACAGGGGCCCACATAACTTGTTAGATCATAGGAGCCAGCAGCCCTGCCACCATGTCAGGGTTGGAGGGAGGACACTGCTCAAGGTGTTTGTAGAGAAACCCTTTAAGAGGACTCTGAGGGAGCCAAGTTGTTTTTCAAATAAGAAGTTGGTCACGGAATTCAGTTCAATGAATACTCATGTAAAGGAACTCCACATCACCGAGCTTCCACCCCTCTCTGTTCACGCTGTTAGCCTCCGCTGAGACCCTTGAATATTGGTTAGCTACAAAGCATGTTTAGGAAAAACTATGTTAAAATTGATTCTTTGGAATGGACTCGTTTGATCATCGCAAGAAGGCTCAGAGGCACTACCAGCTACAGGCAAATACATAATGGCTTTTTATTCTCTCTTGTGGCATCAGAGTGACCAAATCTCATTGAGAACATATAGAGAAACAGAAATATGCAATATGATGAAAGTGGACATTGGAAACTGGCAAGCTTTATTTATTTGTTTATTATATTGAGAGACAGTGAGATTTATCCTTTTCATGGTTTAGAAAAAGTTGGTGCCTTAGAAAAATGTGAATATGTTCTTGTGAGTTAGCAAACACTTTGAATTAGTAGCAAACAGTGTATTTGGTTCTGCAGATTCGGGATGCTGTCTCCTTGGTTTTGTTGTGTTTGGGGGCCTAGCTGAGAGCTATGTTTAGGGGGGGCTTAGAGCCCACGGATGATGGTGGTGCTGAAACTGAATGAGGAGCCCGGTGCCGGAGAGTTAGGCAACGTAAAAAACAGACGTCTGGGTGATCAGCAGTAATGAAGCTGCAGGCCTTCTGTGTCAGACAACTCACTGCTCTGCCTGACATCCTCTTAGCTTTCCTCTTTACTCCAGCTGTTGCCATGGCAACCAGTTGTAAGCATATGACTTGGGGGCTCCTGGCCCCAGCCGTATCACCAGTTACCTCCTAACCTCTTCAGGGGCTTTCTGTTATCTTGTGGGACTTCTGTAAGACCCAGGCAGCCTGCATGGGAGTTCACAACTCCGGGGGCAACCTATCTTTGAATCCTTGTGTGAACTGAGGCTTCTCTGTCCAGAGTGATGATCAACTTGGTCCTGCACCCTTCCATTGGCTTTCTGCCTTTCCGCTCTCGTTCTCTCTCGGTCCCAACTCCTGTTCTCTAGGCTCACTACTTGCACAAACTCTTGTCTCAGGCTGGGCTGTTGAGGGAAACCTAGGCTACAACCGCTCCATTCTAGAAGTCAAGTTATAGCAATGATTGAAAATGCAGACAGAAGTGAGGAGTTGGGGACTGTGGCCTTCCAGACCACAGGAAAGGTCATGGAAACAGTGACCAGTCAAGGAGTGCATGTTGTGTAGCTGGTACATCGGGCCTGAAGGAATGCAGGAATGCAGACTTCTAGGGAGGTCTTGTGGGGGGCCTTTCAGTCTCTGAGCTAGAGAGCTTGCAACAGCTGCTTGGGTGGAAGCAAAGCCTGTGGCCAGAAAATTCTGCAGAGACATTATTTAGTCTGTCCACCTGGCACAGCCTTCCCATTGCCAAAGAAAGGGGAAATACAATGTTTACCCATGTAGCTTTGCTTTGAGTAGGAAGTATGTTTGGGACAAAAGAGAGGAAACTTATAAATGATAAAGTACTTTTGCTTCTCTTCCTTATTCTCCCTGTGTAAGTATAACTTCTACCCAAGTGACATTGCAAGGAAGATGTGACTGCTGTCTCAGTTAACAAGTAGCCATAGAGTCCTGAATTCATTTTCTATTGCTGCTGTAACAAATCACCACAAGCTTAGTGGCTTAAAACAACACAAACTTATCACCTTATAGTTTTGTAGGTCAGAAGTCTGACATGGGTCTCACTGGGCTAAAATCAAGGTTTTGGGCAAGCTATATGCCTTTCTGGAGGCCCTGGGGGAGAATTTATTTTCTTGCCTTTCCAGCTTCTATGGGCTTCTGGATTTCTCTTTCTTCCATCTTTAAAGTCAGCAGTGGCAGGCTGAGTCCTTCTTACATCGCATCAGTCTGACACCTTCTGTCTCACTCTTCCATTTTTAAGGGCTTTTGCAATTACATTGGACCCACGTGGATAATTGAGGATAATCTCCCTATCTTAAGATCATCTAATTCACAACCTTAATTCCCGTTTGCCATGTTACCATACCACATTCACAGGTTCTGGAGATTGAAATGTGGACCTCTTTGGGGTGGTCATTATTCAGCCTACCACAAATCTTTTCTAAAATTTAACTTGTAAACTGAAAGTTCCCTCTACTTACAAGGTATTCAAGGAATTGACTGGGTCTGACTTCTTCAAGGATCAGCTCAAATATTTTCCAATTAAATACTACTGTTTTGAGCCCAAACAGGTACAAATAATTTTCCCTTTATACCGCTCCTAAAATATTTTACATATCCCTTTAATATAGCACTTAGAAACTTATATACTGCAATCTCTTCTCCTGTTTCTTAATATACTTACAGATTAAGAGAAGGGAACTGGCATAATTATGTTTGCATCCCTAGCTCACAGGTGAAGAAGTGTAGGGTAGTCAGCTTCCACAACTATTTCTTGAACTGAATGATAATAGAAATTCAAGGAGACACCCTAAAATGAATCTGTAATATTAACACTTGATAACTAGAGCACTGGATGAAGAGCTATAATTTGACAACAGACCATAAAGAAATTGAAATAGAAAAGTTTATTATTCACACATTCTGGAGGAAGTACCCTGAATGTCTCGAGGGGCCACAAAGGGAGGTGTGCAGACCGAGAGAAGGTAGAATCTGGGTACATGCATTTATTAGGGTCAATAGATGGAGTGCTTTGGGATTCTTGGGCTAAAGCCAGATTGGTCATTTCAAACCAAAAAGCCGGGTTTTGGAAGGCCCATGGAGTCTTATCTAAAAGGTTTGCCAATGGAAGGCACTGGGAGATGGGGTAGACTATTGATCAGAAGGGCTCTTGGAGAAGTTATATCAGGGACTTATTAATACGTTTGCTTTTAAATCTGTGGGCTGTTACCTAGGGCATGCTCTTGCATGAGAAAACTAGTGTAGTTTAAAGTCTTCACAGGCTACTTAACCAAACAAAATGAATTAATACATGGAGTGGTTTAGTTGAACTCTTAAGAGGCTCACATCTCCTGACCCAAAGCTTCTTTATGGGAGGAACTGTGTTTTTCTCACCTTCTTGTCTGTTCACACACTGAGCATAATGCCTTTCTGAAGAGGTTAGCCAAAGAGCTTTTCCACTAGCTCATGGTAAAATGCAAGAAAATTCTTGTGATTTTTTTAGGGCTCATATTTCTCAGTTATAAACTGAAGATGTTGTTTCTCTGGATGTCCTTTAGAGTCAGACCAGCTCCAATATTCAGTGACTTAATTAAATATCTAACCTATTAGAAGTAAACTAAATTTTAATCCTGTCAAGAAATATTGAACTTATATCTTAACTTGGAAGTTTTTTATAAAACAACTCCTGGGACTAAGTTTATCCTCATTTAACTGAGGAAACATGAGTTGCAGAAGGGCTATATACCTCTTAGGTGAAAAAACTAGTTTTTGGCATCCAGCCTTCTTACCTTCAGCTTAAGCTATTTCTCAAATCAGCTCATGTAAGTGAGCAGCCAATGCAAAGCAAAGTGCTCAGTGTGAGTGAGACTCTTCAGGGTTTCTCAGAGACAGGAAAATCTACCCACCTGGATAGAAGAAGGGAAATGTGTGGATTGGCCAACAAGTGGATGGAGATACCCTGACAAGGCTTTTTGTCTTCTTTCTTGCTTGACCTAAAGAAAAGAACATTAAGATTGTGGTATCTCCATTGGTGAGCCATTTTATTAACCACATTCCAAGAATTTCCATGGTTATGGACTAGAGTTGATGGTATTTAAAAGAAAATAAGTATGCAAGGACAAATTATTCTGTGTTTTAATGAGATGACCACCTCTGGGGTTCTGGATCCCTTTATGGAAAAGTTATGACCTTACCAGATACAGGGATTTCATTGCTGGCTGTGCCCATGTCACACATAGATAAGCATCACAGAGTCACCAGAGTTACTTGAATCCACCCTCACTGTATTTGAGAGAGCAAGGGTATGGGTGAAAAAAGCCTTGTAAGGTTTCAATAATCAGGCTCAAATAAAACGAGTGAATTGTGGGCATCTACAAGAGTGGAAAGGCAAAGCGGGTAGATTGAGGAGTGTTAATTCCTTAATCCTGTACATTCTTTCTGATCACATTCTGAGGGGTGTAACCCGGGACTAAACTAAATAGAGTAAGTAGCTGCTTATAAAATGTGTTTTCGTTATCTTAGGCAGAAAGAACAGGTCTGTGGGAAGAGAGGAGATGAGGAAGGGAAGGAGGAAATGCGGGAAACAGAGAGGAGATGGGATAATTCTTAAGAAAAGGTGCAACTGCAGTTAATTGTAATGGATTATAGAATAATACTATTAGCATTTCAGGCAGGGAAAAATCTCCACCCCCTGTGTCATCATGACAGTGTGACCTACCCAAGTAAGGACAAGGAAAGCCCTCTTTCCCCAAGAAGGAGAGGTCAGAGAGGACATGCCTGTGACGGCCTGCAACACTGCCCCTAAAACTCGTGTATTTCCTGTCCTCATTTGAAAAATATCCTAAGCCTCTTTGTTCTTCATGCAGTTGCTCTTCTGGGCCTGCCCACTCCCACTATTTTGGGGGTGGACTATTTCCTTTCTTTTAATAAATCCACTGTTTGCTTGGCTTTGTTTGCATGACTTACTTGGTGTATCCTTGAATTCTTTCCTGTGATGAAACCAAGAAACCATTCTCCAATAACATTTTCAGGATTCATAATGTCCATTTAATGGTTCAATATAGAAATTTCTACTTCTTTAGGCTATCTTACAAAAACTCCTTGGAAGCTGAAAAGAAAAAGAATTTTTAAAAAACTACTTGTTTTAATACAAACATTTTAAAGGAAGAATTTATATAAAATAAATTAGTTTGATAGGTTAATTTTATTTATAAATATTACACATTTACAATGGGTTAGGGACTGTTCTAAAAGCTTTATAATGATGTTATTTAATTAGCTTTAGTATTTAGTATAATCTAAGAGAATAATTTACAGAGACAGGAAAATAATATTGTGGGTATTAGGAAACAAGGGAAAAGTTATGATGTCTGTTGAGGAGATAAAAGCCTGAGGGGTTACTGAAATACGAGGGACCAAAAAGAAGGACAAAGAGTGAATCAGGATGAGGAAAGATACCTGAAACTAATCTCTGTGTCACTGTATGGGCAAGAGGGCAACCTCTGATTCTCTTGAGATTGTAACTTACTAGGTCTGAGAATTTTGTGAACTTATCCTAGAAAGAGTGCTACGTACCTCATTGCTGAATATCACTACGGTCACCTTCAAAGTACTCCCCTTGGGAAGCTATGCACTGACACCAGTGCCTAGTCCACTCTTCAAAGCAACTTTGAAGCTTTTTCTGGAATGCTCATCAGAGCTGTTGTCATATTACCCTTGATGCCCTGAATGTCATCAAAGTGACCTTCTTCCCACATTTCCTTTATCTTTGGGTAAAAAAAATGTCCTTGGAGGCCACATCAGGTGAGTAGGGAGGGAGCTCCAATACAGTCATTCATGTATCGATTAAAAACTCCTTCACAGACACTGTCATATGAGCTGGTGCATTGTTATGATGCAAAAGTCATGAGTTGTGGGCAAAAAGTTCGGGTTGTTTTTGTCTAACTTTTTCATGCAGCCTTTTCAGTACTTCCAGATAGTAAACTTGGTGGACTGTTTGTCCAGTTGGTACAAATTCAGAATGAACAATCCCTTTGAACATCAAAAAACGTTAGCAAGATCGTTTGGACTCTTGATTTGGACTGACAGAAATTTTTTGGTTGTGGAGGATTGGCTGACACTTTGTTTCAGGGTCATATTGGTACACCCATGTGCCATCACCAGTGATAACACAGCCTGAAACATCATCTTGCCTCTCCAAAAAGTGTTGGCAAACTTCAACTCTTCTTTGCTTTTATTCATTGGTATGCTCCTTTGGGGCCGTTTTTGTATACACCTTTCTCATGCCAAGATTTTCTGCTATGATTTTTCTGTTTCTCTATCAATGTTTATACTTGGTCTGCTATGCTTCTCACAGTCAGCTGATGATTTTGACGAACAATTCAATGAAATTTTGCAATGTTTTTATCAGTTCTGCTTATTAGTGGCTGCCCTGAACGCTATCAGTGACGCTTTCCCTCCCCTCAGAAAAACATTTAATTCATTTGTTTTTCCCCATAAACTTGGACTAAAATGTCCCTGATTTCACTTCCACTCTTGCCAAGTTTAACAAGAAATTTAAGGTTTGTTTGCTGCTCTAATCAAACTTTGACATTCTCACAATGGCACACAAAAACATGCAACAACAATAATGAACACCACTCAACAAGACACCATCACACATCAACACGAACACAGCTGTGAGACACAGATATACCAAGGTTATCAAACCTTACTGAGTTGTTTGTTAGTACAGTGCTGCCAACGTAAGTGCACAGTGGTAAGTTCGCAGACTTAATTGCCAATCCTGGTTTAGGCTGAAATAGAGAAGAAGCCAGATAAACTGTTTTGGAAAGAAACTTAAAATGCATCTTAGCAAATCTCCAAAGTGTCTTTTAGGCACAAGCAAAAGAGACCACAGGGTACACTGTTTTAATGAGGCACTAGCAAAACATCCAAATCCAGAGTGAGCTATAAAACAGCAGAATGTGTAATGCATTCACCAAAGTCATTACTGAAAATAATTAAATGGATTGTTGGTCTCAGAGATTTCAAAAGAGAAGGATATGCATGCCAGAGCCATCCATACATTTCCCAGAGGAAGGATAAAAAACTATGAATAAAATTAAGGCCGTGCTACAATAGGTGATCAAGCAATTAGCATACATGAAAAGAACACAATTATGAGCCACAGCGAGGCAACCACCATAATTTATTTTCTGTAACTGATTTCTTAGATTCCATATTTCAATAATATTGATATGTGCCTTCAAAGATCTAAAATATGAGATGTATAAAACTCTCTTCTGAATTAAATTGAGAAAATCATCATTGTGTTCATGAGCCGAGAGACAATTATGGTGATAGTTTGGGACATATCATGGGGAAACAATGATTTTTAACTCTCCGGTACTTTAAAGGGCAATGGGTGAAGTTTAGGTATAAATCTTTAAAAATGGAATTACTTTCAAATTCTCAGAGTATTGGGGAAAAATGTGTGTGGAGTTTGGAGTCCTAGGCCCTGCCTCTCACTTCCCTCTTGAATGACCTGGGTAAGTCATTCAGTGTCTTTGCTCTTAGTTTTCTCAGCTATAAAGTGAGATTGTTGGATCAGACAAGAAAAGTGATAATAATGAACATCTAAGTACTTAGTATGTGCCAGTAATATTCTAAGCATTTTATACATAGTGACTCATTTAATCTTCACACCAGCCATGTAGGTAGGTACGAATCCCCACATTATAGGCAGGACATCGAGGCACAGTGAGGTCACTGTGCTTTGAAAGGTAGTGACTGAGCCAGCATCTGAAAGGCAGTCTTGTCACTGAACCTGAGTGGTAGCTGCTGGGCAGTCTGGTTAACAATCAAAGTGTTTTGATGGGTTATATGGCCTTGCAATTATGATTCTGTAATTCCCTTTCAAAGACATTTTCTAGAAGAATTCATTTTTAAATTCCTTATGAAAGACGTGATTTTTCTGAATGAGAGTAATGTTAGATACTATATGTGTATGTGTATACATATATATATATATATATATATATTTTTTTTTTTTTTTTTTCTCTACCCAAATCAGTAAAGATTGACATTTTCAGGCAACTAATTTTGTGTGTGTGTGTGTCTTTGTGTGTGAGAGAGAGAGATAAGGATGATAGTAGTGGTCGGGAGTAGGTGTTGGGTTTATAATTGGTGAAGCTCTTCCCCAATAATTTCAGAAAACATTTTGGTGTACAGGAACGATGACATAAAAACCCTCAAGTCTATGCTAGCTTTCTGTCATAATTCACAGGGCCTATGGGGAATGTATCCTATCCAGTGATGTTTTTTGTAAACACCACTCACTCTGACTCTGCTGTAGCAACTAATGCAATATTCACTAAAAGATTTTTGTTTAAACTTGTTCTAGGTGAAGGTGTCTCAGAGTTTCTCAGAGTATAGCTTGTATAAATATCACCTAGAAATAGGTCTAAAAATGGTGATTTTGGATCACTACCGTCTCTTCCAATTCTACACCAGGAAACACAGAGGATGGATCCCAGGAAGTGTCACTTTTAACAAGTATACCTCAGTGACTGAACCCAGAGGACCAGGGATGAAGCCGAGAGCTTTTCAAAAGTTTTACACATAAAATTTTGGCCAAGGCAAACTGGTTGGTTATCTACAAATTACACACGTATGTTCATCTTGCAGAGATGTCAACTCTAGTCATACAGTTTCTTCTTAAAATAAACATTTCCATAATAGCAATAACAATAATAATTAAGATGTCTCTTATTTTTATTATGCATCAGGCTTTTAACTTTACTCATTTAATCTCAAAATAACCCTATTCAGTAGGTACTATTACTGTGTCCATTCTACATCAGAGGAAACTGCATGTTGCAGGAGATTGCGAAAGATAATCAAGAGTATAGCTGACCCTTGAACAACACGGGTATCAATTGCACTGGTTCACTTATATAAGGATATTTTCCAATAAATACAGTCGGCCCTTCATATGTGCAGGCTCCATATCTGCGAATTGAACCAATCACTTATGCAAAAGAATATTTTCACGTTCCCAACCGCAGATCCCCAACCGTGGTTTCACAACTGTGGATCAAAAATACTGTCTTGGATCTGTGGTGGGTTGCGTCTGTTGATCCCAAGGGCAGAGTGTAGAGTCAAAAGTTACACTTCTTGGGGGGATTTTTTTAATGTCTGAGTTTTCTACTCTTTTGGGGATGGGCCCCAACCCCCTCCTTTGTTCAAGGGTAATTCTTATTCAAGGTCACACAGCAAGTAAGTTCTGGTGTCTTAGCTGGCAAATGTTTACTTTATCTTACGTGCTTTTATTCACCACTCCAATGTTTTTTCCTTATCTTCTTTTATTTACTCTTTGTCTTTCTCTTTCTTTTGTATGTAGTGAAGGAAAAAATTTTTCTCATCTTTCTTATAGTCTCCAGCTGGATCTGAAAATTAAACTGACAAAGCCAGATCAACAAGAGAAAAGCATACAAATTTGTTTAATATAAATTTTAATGTAACACACAAGGAAACAGTAAGGCCTATGTGTTAAAATTCTTCTTGGAATCTTTTTGTCTTCAGAAATAAGGATGCTTCTTTCCTCTGGGTATAGGGAGGGCACCTCTCACATGAAGGTTTTATGATCAGCTTCTGGGAAGAGGCGGGGTGTAGGTCAGAGTGACCTTCCTCCTTCTGCAGTTTTGTCAAACTCTTTCAGCTTAAAATATTTAATATGCCAAGGTGCCATATTTTGGGGTGTTATATCCCGAATCCCATCTATCCAGTCCTTTCTTCTCTTCCTATCTCCTCTCCCCTCCTTTCCTCTCCCCTCCCCTCCCCTCCCTTCCTTTTCCTTTCTTCCTTTCTTCCTTCTTTCCTTTCTTCCTGTCACCTAGTAATCAGTTTTTGTTTTACCGTTTTCTGTATCCCATGCCTTAAAACCTTAAAAAGATGTTTACTATACAGGCTTGGACTACCTTCACGAAGTCAGAGCAAATTAGTTCCCCAGGGCAGATATGAACTAGCTCTCTGCCCTGTGTCTCTTTCCTGCCATCTGCCTTATATCTACAATCATAAATGTCAGAGGTGGGCTCAACAGACATTATACAGACACCAAGGTAAGAGAAGCAAATACAGGACTGTACCTTGATTTATAGGATAGCTTACAAAAAAAAAAAAAAAAAAAAAAAAAAAAAAAAAAAAGAAAAAGCATTTTAAAAAGAAAGTAGGCCTTTTATTGTTTCTACCTTTCACTAAAAGGACCACTGCACAAAAATAAAGTCATTTTCTGTGGCCTTTTAAAATTGACCAATTTATATTAGAATAATTTTTGGAGAATGATTAAATAAATTATACATGGTAAATTGTTAATCAGTAAAGTTATTTTTAAAAATAATTTTAAACATGTTAATCAGTAAGATTTTTAAAAATAATTTTAAACATGAGAAAATAATTTTTTACATTAAGTGGAAAAAGAAGCAAATATGACAAAATAAAAATCTGAAAGAAAATACACCAAAAGGTTTACTGTGATTTTCTCCAAATTGAATTGAAAGAATTGTTATTTTATTTTTTTTGTATTTTCCATGGTTTCCCCAATAATTAGGTATTGCTTATATAATGTAAAAATATCTTTAATTTTTAATTATATAATTTTATGTTGATAGAGTAAGACAGGTGCTATTTCTATCACTTCCAAAACACTGTCTTTTCAAACCAAAAGTGGATATTGAACCTGCTTGCAAGCCAAATTAGGGTGAGGATAGGTAAATCAAAAAATGAGGCAGGCACACAATGGGTAGCAAAGAGGGATGGGATGGGTAGATAGGAGGAAATAAAGAATTTCTATTCCTTGTAAATCATATGCTGTGTAAGACTAGAAATTGTATGTTTTGTTTTATTCACCTCTGCGTTACTGGTACCCAGCACAGGTGCTCACTTAGTACTTGTTTGTGATTCAAGTAAATAGAAATTATGAGGACTGTTCAGAAAAACACCAGCCATAAATGCCTGTAGTTTTCGTATTACATGGCTGGATACTTTCCAGACAGCCCTTGTATATAGCAGGTTTCATCATGGCAGGTTTGATCACGTGTTGGTAACCAGCATTTCCATGTCCTAGCAGGACAAGTCCTTTTTTATAATACCATTTTTCTTAGGAATCTTAAAAACTATAAAGTGTCTATAGAATTCTGGCTGATTCAACCATGGTCCAAGTAAGTTGTCACCTGACATCATCATTAGATTTTGTGACTTTAAGCAAAATGATGTATAACAAAACTGATTTTACTGTAGGCTAATTAATATAGACAAGATTCAATTTCTTATGGCATCTCATTGATGTTATAAAAAAATGATGTTGAATGAAGCAATGCTTTTCGAGGACCTGCTGTACATCATTTTTGGTTACTCATTCAATGAAAACCCCAAGACGAATTTCCTCTGCCTTTAACATGTTTCTTAGCCTGCTTCTCCAGCATCAGATGGTGGGTGCACAGGTAAAGAAAGTCGGTGTTAACAATAGTCTAGAGAAAACATGTGGAGGAGTTACCATGCATTATGCATTTAAGTGACTTTTTGATCACTGACAGATTGAATTATCCATAAGGGTTAAGCACATACCATTTTAGAACAATTCGCTTTAACTGGGAGTTTCAGAAGAAAACAAATTCCATTATTTCCAGTATAAACAAAAGGCAGTCAATAGAAAACCAATAATTCACACCCACATAATTATAGCTGATCCAGAAGACAAATTCTAGTCAGCTTGTAGCCGTGTGCTTTCCCTAGAAAAGAAGATTCAGATTGCTGATGGACAATGATTGGTGTTGCTCCAAATGATTAGAAGTTTGAAGTGACGTAGTAAATTCCATTGTCATAGTGAAAGCTGAGCCTCCTAGCTAAAGACAGACTTAATTGCTTGAGCATATCACCATGTGTCAAAATTCCTAATTGATTTCCTACTCATTAAAATCATTATGCTTTTTCAAGGCGACATTGCTGGCTGTGCATGCTCTAGTTCTAGTAACTAAGAGAACCAGCTGCAGAATCTATAGATTACGCAGGAATCTACATCTGAATTGATATACTCTCACTTAAATGAATCATAGAAAGCAGAATATAAGCCCGTTGAAATGATTTAGGTGTTATTTTCTTTTTATGGTATTCTTTGTAGATCATATGTGGCTATGGAATATCTTATTCTAAATTCTCATACAGATGCTTAAAAAAATACTAGGCGATACCTTTGAATATGACTAAACCTCTTAGGCCCTCTCTTACTGCTATATTTTCTCTCTGTTTAAGCTCACAAACAGAATGTCTTTCTTATTTTATATTTTTTGAATGATTTTCCACACACATATACTTAAAATCTCTCATGAATTTAATTTTGAAAGTGAAAACAAAATGAATCTAAGTAAGATTTGAGAATTTTCCCATTGATTGGCTAGAGTTATCTAAAGAAATATACTTTTATGCTACAGAGTATATTTTCTTTTTCATGAAGAAGACAAACTTTGTTAAAAATTATACAAATACATATAAAGACAGAAACACAAAGTTTATTTTGGTCTGGAATTTTAGCCATATTTCCCCCTCACTTATTTCTTTCCTTTCCCTAAAAAACCTAACAATGCTATTTAGACAGGAAATATTGATATTCTTTTGATTTTTTGTCACTGTTGTACAGTTAATGAACTTGAATGACATCATGACTGGTGATTTCTCTAATTGATTTTGCTATTCTTTTGTTTTTTCTTTGAGATAAACTTGGGCCAAATGTTTGGCAGTAGAATACATTTCTTGAATTTTACCCTTTGTATTCTCAAGAGTAATCAAACTTGCCTTTAGGAAATTTTTAGCAGGGCCATTGATTGAACTAAGACGGACCAATGACATCTGAATGATCTGTTGTAGATTTAAATGACACAGATATTAAATTTTTATGTGTTTCCAGATTCAGAGAACAAATACATATCTTCACTTCTACATGATAGGCATTTCTTTACTTTTCTAAAATTTCTCCATCCTAGTTAGCCTCTGTTGTAAGTTGAATTGTGTCTCCTCACAAATAAAAAATGTTGAAGTCCTAACCCCCAGTACCTCAGAATGTGACTTTATTTGGAGATAGGGTTGTTGTAGACTTAATGAGTTAGGAAGAGGTTATACTAGAGCAGGTAAGACCCTAACCCTGATTGGTGTTTGTATTAGAAGATGGTCATATGAAGACAGAGAGACACATGGAGAATGCAGGTGACAATGAAGGCAGAGATTGGAGTTATGCAACTCAAGCTAAGGATTGACAAAGAGGAAGCTAGAAAGAGGCAAGAAAGGATTCCTCTAAATTTCAGAGGGAGCATTGTCCTGCCAACACCTTGATTTTATACTTCTGGTCTCCAGAACTGTGAGACAATAAATATCTGCTTTTCTAAGCCACTCGGTTTGTGGTATTTTGTGACAACTACACTGGGAAACTAATAGTGTTACAGCCTGCCAGCCCTGGTGACTATAATGGTTGGTCTCCTTAGAACCATCTATATATATTGTCCCCTGTGCTCTATTATGGCCAGCAGTAAAGTAAAATTAACTTAATTAACATAACTTATTAAAAATATTTTCTATTTCTTATCTCTTCAATTAGTTGAATGAGTAAATTGCTTCTCACTTCCTTTAGTACTCCTAAATACGTGTTTAAATTCTTACAATAAACTTTTCCCACAGTGGAATATCTATACACCAAACTTTGTCTACTGCTTTTATTAAAAACAAGAGCAACTGAAGCAAAAATATTCCAGATAAAATTTCATTTTTATGGGGAGAGATCAGATATTTGACAATTAGCTTTGTAATTCTCAAAGTCTAAAACCCCAACTGTTGACTCTTCTGTCTGTCTGTCTGTCCGTCTGTCTATCTATCTATCTATCTATCTATCTATCTATCTATTTCCCCAGCCCCTCACACGCACATGCGTGCATGTACCCACACGCACATAGACACTTCCAGCATTCCACTGTTAAGAAGTTACAGGAAGGGGAGTTCCCTGGTGGTGTAGTGGCTAAGGCTTCGGGGCTGTCAATGCTGCGGCCTGGGTTCGACTCCCAGCCAGGGAATGACACACATACAAAGAGAAAAAAAAGAAAAAAGAAAAAAAAAAAGAAGTTACAGGAAGGAGCAGATGCAAAATTAACCTAGAGGTCACCTTATGGCTTATACAATTAAGGAAGACACAAGATTCATCAATTTTATGAGAGTTACTTGATTCCTGGTGAGGAGAGCTGGGGGATTCATTTAAGTAGGTGCGTTAAAAGAATGTGTAACTATGGCTCTCTGAGTTGGGGTTTGGGGCAACTTGAAGTTGCAGCTCTGATTCCTAGTCAGAAACAGAATCCCCTCTCCCTTCCTCCCCAGAGCAGAAATAAAGCCAGCCTTAAGACGAATATTAGTTAGTATAGTGCTGGTCTTGATTCTTTAACTTCAGAGTTCTGTGACACCAGGGAGGTACCAGAGTTGCTGGTTGGCTTCCACAACCTGAGGACTGACTACCGCCCTCATAGTGACAGGAGGGTCATATCACAGAGGAGCAAGGTCTTCCTACATGCCCAGTTATTGTTCTTAAATAGCATTTGAGGGCTGACAATTAAGTTCATGAACACATCCCAGAAAAAGTGCTGCATACCTCATTGTTGAATATCACTATGGTCACCTTCAAAGTACTCCTCTTGGGAAGCTATGCACTGATGTCAGTACCTAGTCCACCCTTCAAAGCAGTCTTGGAACTCTTTTTCTGGAATGGCCATCAGAGCTGTCATTGTATTACACTTGATGTCCTGAATGTCATCAAAATGTCTTCCTTTCAATATTTCCTTTATCTTCAGGTAAAGAAAAAAGTCATTGGGGGCCAGATCAGGTGAGTAGGGAGGGTGTTCCAATACAGCTATTTGTGTACTGGTTAAAACTCCCTCACAGACAGTGCCCTGTGAGCTCGTGCATTGTTGTGATGTAAGGGTCATGAGTTGTTGGTGAAAAGTTCAGGTTGTTTTCATGTAACTTTTTCATGCAGCCTTTTCAGCACTTCCAAATAGTAAACTTGGTTGACTGTCCAGTTGGTATAAATTCAGAATGAACAATCCCTCTGAATTCAAAAATGTTTAGCAACATCATTTTGACTCTTGATTTGGACAGACAGATATTTTTGGTCATGGAGAACTGGCTGACTGCCATTGTGCACTTTGATGCTTTGTTTCAGGGTCGTATCGGTACCCCCATGTTTCATCACCGAAACAACATCTCACCTCTCTAAAATGTCTTGGCAAACTTTGACTCTCCTTTGCTTTTGTTCATTGGTGAGCTCCTTTGGGACCATTTTTACATACACCCTTTCTCATGCCAAAATTTTCGGTTAAGACTTTTCTGTGTCTGTATCCATGCTTACTTGGTCTGCTATGCTTCTTATAGTCAGCTGACGATTTTGATGCACACTTTGATGAATCTCTGGAGTGTTTTCATCAGTTCTGCTTGTTATCGGACACCCTGACCTCTCTTTATCAATGATGCTTTCATTCCCCTCAGAACAACATTTAATCCATTTTTACACTTCCTTTTTCTTCACAGCATCATCTCCATAAACCTGGACTAACATGTCCCTAATTTCACTTCCACTCTTGTCAAGTTTAACAAGAAATTTAGTATTTTTTTACTCTAATTCAAGTTCCAACATTCTTGTGATGGCACACAAAAACATGCAACAACAATAATGAATGCCATTCAGCCAGACACTGCTGCCACATGTCAACATGAACACACCTGTGAGACACAGGTACACCAAAGTTATGAAACCTTACTGAGCTGTTTGTACAGTGCTGCCAATGTAAGCTCACAAGGGCAAGTTTGTGAACTTAATTATGAGACCTCTACCTTAGGCAACCAGTGCTGTGTGAAAACACTTACATCCTAAAGATTCCTTCAAAAACATTTTCCTGCCTCCAAACAACTCCATTCTACTTTCCTTTGCTTTACTGCTTCTTTTTCATCTCTTCCCAGTTATTTAAATAAGACTGAGGGCTAAATCTTTGGCTTTCTGTTTGACTTCAAGTTCACTCTGATCCTTTTTTCTTTTGTCTCTTCTTCCTATCGAGCAAGTGTTGTTTAAATTTCTAGCAATATGGTTGCTGAAGCATTTTGTACAGTATCTGCCCATGTGATAATGATGTTAAAGAGTACATACAGCTCAGGGACTAAAATATAGCAGGTACATGACAAATGTTAGCTGCTATATAACATCAGTATTACTAATATTATTGTTATTCTTTTTACATCCACTCTTCAGACATTTCAAATTTCACTTTAAGGGTAAAATACAAATCCATATCTAGACAATGTATCTGTTTTTTAATTGTATTCATAAGATATTATTTTTATTTGTCAAACATATTCTAAATGCAGGCATGTATTACCTAAAGCAGATCCAGCCTAACATATATAATCTAGATTTATACAATTATGATAGGTTTCTTTTAAGTGCTCATTCTCTTTTAGATATTTGAAATGATTTAATGATGTTAGTAGGTTTCTTTGTTTTGTTTTTTTTTAAACAAAGTTGCTGATTGTATTATGGGAGTTCATTTACATGGTTCTTGTAGCAGCAGCAGCAGCAGCAAAATGGTGTTTACATGAACTCGTGTTCTCAGTAGGCTTTCTGGGCTGAGCAGATGTGACCTGACACAAAACCATTCTACTGTGGTTTTTTCCACTAGGATTTGTTTTCATTGTTATGCTAGTCTAATTTTTCATTCAGACAGTGAAATTGGTTTTCCATGCAAATTTCCTGGCTATCTATCCTTTGCTCTATTTTTCAAGTTCCATAATTTAGTCACATTATTTTCATTTGCCTCTAATAGCTTTGGTTTGTATGTTTAAGTTTAAAACACAAATGAACAACCACCATCACCACAACAAAAAACCCTTCACTCCCTGATTCCTACAATCAAACTCTACTTCAAATATTTATTTACCAATATGTCTGTTGTGATAGTTTTTGGGTGATTTTCTCCCACTTTTATTTTTAAACTAGAAGAGAAATTTATTGAAATTCTCGAAATTATCTGGGGATTCAATCAGATGCTGCAGCTCATCTAAATGTGTTCAGCAATTGTCAGGACTGGCATCATTAGCTTCTATCTTCTTATCTGCTATAATTGGTGATTGATGATGATGGTTCCTAGTTATAGGCATGATGATGGTCCAGCCAGGCTCTATATGATGCCTAAGGCTGAGTACTTCCTCTGCCGTCTCTCCTTCCTCAGCTCACGAATGATAAGATAATTTCCTATAGTGTTCAGCTGCTAGAATCTTTAGGGAGTCTTAACTTATTTTTATCCTACCCTTTAAAAAAATCACAACTTGTGAGTTTTCATACACACACATCTTGTGCCGAAATAATTGGTTCATTTACTTGATAGTTAAACCAATTAATCATGAAATGCCAAACAACAATAAAAGTAAAATTTTTAGATAGACTTGATTAACGGATTTAGTTAAATGTTTGCTTTCAATGACAAATATATACATATAAATACATATGGTGAGAATGGTTTATATTAAATTAATAAAAATTGAATAAATTTTATAAAAATCAACTCTAGAAAGATGGCATCATGAGCCATATTCTACAGAAATGGAACAGAGAATCGGGTTTAAATACTAGCCCTTGGGTAGGAAAAGTGATTTTTATATTAGAAGTAAGAATTTAGGGAACAACTAGCATAATTTTCCTTATGTTAGTAGAGCAATTATATTAAGACATTAAAGTTATTACAACCATCTAGTTAAAATGGAATTACAGTAATAGACTACTTTGGTGAACAGTTTGGCAAAACTCACTGGAGAAATGTGTAAAAACATGTGCTAGCAGATGGTTGCTTAAATGATAATTATTGTTAAAATAGAACTAATATTGCTTTATTTGGGAAAACATAGGAAACTTAATGAGCATGAAGTGTCTTGCTATGATCAGTGAAAACACAGGCAACAAGCACTTAAGTGACCTATTTCTGTTCCTTTTTGTTGTAAGACAAATCAGATTAGGCCAAACCAATGAGGTACTATAATATGAAACCTCCAAAAATATTTTCTTTATTAATCAATGAAATTATAGCCAATACTAAGGAGAAAAATGAATACTGTTTTAATAGAAACAATTCATTTCGTATATCATAAACAAACAGGTTATGAGCTTATTTGGGGGAAACCAGGTGCTGTGTTTATAATTTCAGCTCAGCCTTAACATTAATATTAATCTACCAAATGCCAGGGACCGTTAATAGTTGCCACAAGAAGTCATCATTTACTGTCTGCCTACCATGTGGGAAACTCTGAAATAGGAACTGTAGCAATTCAATGAACTCAAAGCCATCACCCCTTCCATCTCTGGTTCTAGTTGTAGAGATAGGCTTTCACTCAAGAGAGGTGATGAAACAAATCCAGATAGCATGTGCTTAGTAGTGAGTAAATGGTAGTGGCAATGAGCATCATCAGAATATTGAAGATGGACATGTAATTTTTCAGCTCAACTCGTCAGAGAAAGCATCATAGAGATTGGCTTTGAACTGGGTCAGGAAAAATAGGTAAAATAGGAACAAACTTGGAAAAGAAAAGATGAACTTAAGGCAAGAATGACATGAAGAAAAGTGAAGATGATAAAAACAAAAAAAACGCAAGTTATTTTGGTGGCCATTTTGGCTTCCTGGCGATTTCTGCCCAGGAATACAGAAGAGGTGGAGACTATAGAGCAAGGCCAGATTCTGAGGGATTGGTGATAGGCAGAGAAGCTGTATTGAGGAGAGTAGTATTTATCCTCAAAACTGTCTCCAAACACAGTCTTTCACTCTCTTTTGTCTTTCTGTCACTCCATACCCATATTTTACCAAATCCTTGACCCTATACACGGCTGATAGGAAGTCAGATATGCACCTCTAAACAATCACAGACGATGCCCTACTTCTAGTTGGCCTACCTATAGCTTCCTTAAGCCAAAAGCTTCCAACCAGGGCATACCTGCAGCTTTCCCTCTCTCACTATAAAGGTTTCCCTTCCTTCCCTTTGAGTCTCTGCCAAAATGAAAGTAATGATGGCCAAGTCTTTGTTGTACTATAGTAAGCTCTGAATAAGTAGTTGTTGCCTTTCCCATTTACTTGGTCTTTGTTTATTTCCATACTTCAATGATGAAGAGTTGCTCTTGGCAGTTCAGGTACTGTGGTAGAAGTGGTTTGCAAATCTGGAAAAATATAGAATGCTAGACTAACACCAGTATTCTCATCCAAATCCAGAAAGGATTGCCCAAATTCCCAGCCAAGGAAGCTACAGGTAACCTGGTTATGTCATGAGTGACAGCCATGGGGTGCAAAGCCGAAAAACAACTTTCTTATTTTAACTCCACTATCCTTGAACCAGGTGTACTATGGCAAAAGCCTCTGGATATAGTGTTGTAGGCCACTTCTAA
>PVJL010011930.1:0-40050 GCA_004026885.1 Lyroderma lyra | reverse complement strand
AAGTGTAATGCCACCAGCCTTATTCTTTTTATGTAGTATTGCTTTGGCAATTCGAGGTCTTTTATGGTTCCATATAAATCTAATAATTCTTTTATCTATTTCACGAAAGTATGATTGTGGGATTTTGATGGGTATTGCATTAAATCTGTAGATTGCTTTGGGCAGAATAGCCATTTTAACAATATTAAGTCTTCCTAGCAAATGTTTTGAAGCTCTAAAATTTCAAAACAAAATAACGGTGAGTGTAAACACTCATGTTAGTGAACTTTACCTGTTGGATGGTAGCGTTATTTGTCCTGTGAAGGTCTATATAATTGAAATTTGCCTATATTGCATTTCTTGTGCTGTTAACTAATGAGTTTCAAATTACTTGTCTTCTCTATTTCAATGACCACACTACAAGTTCTAGGAATTCACAAACCTTGGAAGTCAAACGGACACCTTCTCTGTCGTCATCACTCCTTGCATTCGCGTTTCAGCTTGTAAAATCTCCAACCAATCTAGGAACTCTTGGAAGAGAATTTGCCTAACATCTGCTTCTGACGAAATCCATCCCACGGCTTGCTTGCCTACGACCTTGTGGACTCTGATTGTTCACTCACTGCGACTAGCGCTTCTGTCCTACTCCCTTAGTAAAACTACAACCTCTTTGCCTCAACACCTAAAAAGGCTATTGTGTGTAACAAGGTTTTATTGAGGGTTTGTGTTTACCCAGTGGCAGTTCTGCACAGCCTAGCGAAGGACACTATTCAACACTGGAATTTCTATCTTAGGTGTAGTGTGTGTGTGTGTGTGTGTGTGTGTGTGTGTGTGTGCTGCTCCTTGACACGGGAAATACCTCATAGGTGCAGAAATGATGTTCATTTCCTATAGCAACTTTGCTCAGCTCCTCTCTGTCTACCCAAACCCTCTTTTTCTAAATTCCTCTTCTCTCTAGTTCAGTGTTCTGAAACTGTTCTTTGAAACTCCCTTTTGGGAAACACCAGATTACTACTAATTTCTTTGTTTAAAGCTTTCCCACTCACACAATGCTTGGAAAAGTCTCTCTCTCTCTCTCTATATATATATATATATACACACACACATATATATAATTTTTTTTAGAAAGCACTTACTAAGAGTAGTATTTTCTTCCCACAGATGATTAAAATATTTCCTGTCATAATTATTTATGGATTCATAATTTAATATATTAAAAAAATCAACTGTTGGAACCAGCATGCATGAGATGTTTGTTTGTAAGTGCATAGGAACTACAAAATTTTAAAAATAACCTCATTATGAAAGCATTCAAAAAATATCAGTAACACCACCTGTTAGCTGATGTGCACAATTATAAATTTAATTTAAATAAGATATTTTGTATGGTAACTTACATAAGTATACCTTTTGTTAATACATTAACAAATAGTATTTGTTAACAGTCATAGTATTATTATAGGTAAAAAAAAATGTGTTAGGTTGAAAGGTATAGCAAACTCTTCAGTGTTACATTTTTTAAGGAGCTAGATGTCAGTATCAACTGCCAAGATTTTTCTAAATCTTGAAAAACAGTACTGCCTTTAATTCACAAAATAACACTTAGGAAGCGCATAGCTACTTTTTTTTAGGGGAGGGTGGTGTTGGGACTTGTAACTTTCCTCTCCTTGACCCCAGTCCAAATATTCTTGGAAGGCTTAACCACACCTCCGTTCTCTCGGAGCCTCTCAGCGTGGGACAGCACACAGCGTTTCCTGGGGCTTGAGGTGGGTGATAATAGAAAGAGACTTCGATGGCTGAACTCCACGTGTGTATTACATATTTGAAAAGGTCTCTAAGTGGTTGACTTCAGGGTGCAGCTATCTCCAATGATGTTTGTAAAATAAGCTTTGTTTTAGATTTATACAAAAAGTACAAAGGCAATATAAGGAGTTTCTACCTGCCACACACCCAGTTTTGCCTATTATTAACATTTTTCATTAGTGTAGTGCATGATACCATGAACAAACCAATATTGATATATTCACATTAACTAAGGGCCATTCTTCATTCAGATTTCCAACTCCAGTAGTATTTTTCCCTTTATAAAATACATTTGAATTTCCAAGGAGTTAAGCTGACTTAAGTTGTAATAATACTATTAATTTCTAAATAAGGATTTGCCAATATTTTATTTAATTTTTTTCAAAGTAAAAACATTTTAACCATATGAATTCCTGGCAGAAGTATTGGGCAATTATGATAACATAGACTCAATATTTTATCTATAAAAATGTTTTAGAAATTACAAAAAAAATCGGAATCTGAAAAAAAATTTAAAGGGTATTTTGAGAACAGATACTGGATTTGTTTTTAATTCTTTCAAAGACTTATTTTAAAGTGCTTGTACCAAAAATAACAAGTTCATAAAATATTATATGAAGATTCTATTTTATTTTTTATTTTATTTTTCTTAAAACCATTAGACAGATATTGAAAACTATACAGCTAAATATATTTAATTGTGAAAAATATCTGTTTTAGCTGATTTTTAAAAACTTCTTTTTGAATTTCAAAAGTTTTCAATTCTTTTTTGGAACTGCAGAAGAGATTGCTATGTGCTACGGACATAATGTTTGTTTCCCCTCAAAATCCATTGGTTGAATGAAGCTCTATCTTCCATTGTGATGATATGTAGAGCTGGGGCCTTTGGGAAATTATTATTAGGTCATGAATGAGATTAGAGCTCTTATAAGAACAGACATGAGACATGAAATTTCATAACCTTGTGAGGACACAGCAAGAAGTCATCTCTCTGCAAATCAGGAAGTGGGTTTGCACCAGGAATGGGATCGATGGCACCTTGACCTTGGACTTCACAACTTCCAGAACTAATGAGAAATAAGTATCTGTTGTTTAAACCATGTGGTCTATGGTATTTGTTATAGCAACCTAAAGTGAATAAGACCATGTCAAAAATATATTACTTCTAAAATAGTACAGTCTGTATTTATTTGTCCATTAGTTACCCAACAAAATTTGAGACAATCTGTTGTCATTGAAATTTGTTTACAATCAGGAGGAAAAAGACTGTAGCTTTCCATGACTTTTATAGAGCAAAATGAGCATACTGCTGTGATGTGATGGGCAAACTGTTTTTTTCAAAGTAATTAGAATTTGACTTATTAAAACTTGTTGGTAACATGGATGTGATTAACTTCATATTGTTAAACAGTCATAAGCCTACTGATCAGAAATGATATATTTCTTAATCCATAGTTGAATATATTATAAAATTAATGATATGCTTGACCTGGCAAATTCCATGCTGCATTTGTAATTTCAACTTATTAAAATGGTTCAACAAAAAAAGAGTAAGGGAAATTTTCAGAAGGAATAAAAGAAGACAACAAATTCCTGGATAGTTGTCCAAGAGAATGTCCTGTCTAACTCTTGTAACCCAGGTAGTTTGCTAGTTTGGGAAGATACCAGTACCACTTAACATTAAGAACTTACTGCGACCATTACTATTTTAAATAAAATAATTTAAAAAATAAACAGAAGTGTACAAGACATATTTCTGTGATTCTTTTTGCTCTTTAAAGAAGTTTACTCAAAAGGAGCATCAGGTTCAGAAATGGAAGGAGTGTCGGAGGGAGTGGAGCAGCCGTGTTAACAACATTAAACTCTAGGAGAGACTGTTGGTGGACGAAGTGGGGAGATTAACATCCCAGAAGATTTTTCCCACTTACACTTTTCCTTTTCACTTGTTCAAATGTGTTTTTCTGGTTTTGTTTCACCTTACTGTGAGACCATATCCACAGCAAATGCAAAGACATGTATGTACAAGATAAACAGTAACTCTAAACCACACTGTTAAATAGCATCACCTGTTAATCTCCAATCTTGTTACACACTTTACTTTTCAGAAATAACCACGAACCTAACTTTGGTGATATCCATGTCCTTGCTATTCTTTATAGTGTTGTTTCCTCCATTTTGGAAGTTAATATGAATTTAATAATAGTATTAAATTCTGTTCTCTGCTGTTTCTTACTCCATGTGTTCAAAATTTTCTGAGAGACTTAAATATACGATTGCATGCAAATGTCCTCATGTCCAATAGCTAAGTACTTTCATAGTATTTGAAAATACACAGTTAGCTATGCATTCTGCTGTTGATGGAGATGTGTATGTGTGTGTGCATGTGTGTATTTTATATATATGTAGTTAGATTGGGGAGTATAATATATGCCTTGAAATTTTTTTCTCCCCAGGAAAGAAAGAATACAGATCCCATTGTCATACCTTCATGTAAATATGTTGATAATAGAACTTCTGACACATAAACCAATTGTTGTGTTCAGAGATGAATCCTTTTGCAAGGGACGCTTCCAGCCCGACGTGTCTGGTTTAGAATTGCTCGTGGTAAATGAACCTCATGTCTGTCGATTTATCGGAAATGGCTCCTGGAACAATTTTAGATGAACTGTGCAAATATCTGGATATAAAATAAAAGTGGTTCATAAGCTAAAGTGCTTCCCTCTGTGAGGTGCCCGCCATCCTCATTTAGAGACCTCATCTCATTCTCTGCAGTCAGCATGTGTCTGATGGAGAAAATGCATAAGGGAGCTGTGTGGATTCTCCCTGATTTCTTTCTCCTTCTCCTGGGCCTCCTGATTGCTTTGTATCCTAGAAGTTACTTGTGAAACGTGTTTTGGGTCAGGTAGTTGATTTATGTTAAGTCTGACTGTCATAGTCCTACCCTTTACGTTAGCTTAACAACAGACACTGCTGCCGGGCCTGTGCGGGCGTAGTCCAGCTGCTGCAGAGCGATCTCACAACCACTCGAGGTTGCACTTGCTCTGCAGAATGGCTCTTGGCTGGTGGGAGCCACTTTGCCTGGAGACACCTGTGTGACATCCTACACGCACCCGGAAGCTCTTCAGTCACCACATTCTCTCGAGACTCTACTTCGTGTTCAGCCCTATGTGGTCTCCTCTTCCTCTCTTCCTTCTACACTTACTCTAATTATTAAGTAGATTTAATGATCCTCTCTGACTTTGTCCTTTCCTCTTCCCCATTTAATCCAGCTTCTCAAGGCTGTTTCTCTATGTAGGACTTGCTTGTATTTTTAAAGCTGATTCATGGATAGGTGGTAAGATTGGGTAATTCATCGAAATTGGTAATTGTACTGATAGTCTTTCGTAATAGTAATCGGTAATTAATTTTTATCTCTTTCATTCTAAGTGTATTACTGTTGTGCATTTCTTACTCATGGATTTTGCTAATTTTTCTATCAAAGCCCCCATGTTTTTACTATTTTGTAAGAAGCCTGTGCATAAGTAGAGATGAGGAGAGGGCTAAAGACTATTCTGGGGCGTTTCTGTCTTTAGCATTTGGACAGGTGAGAAGATGCCATGAAACGAGTGGGAGTACGGTCCAGTGAGGGAAGAATAGAACCAAAAGGGTGTGCCATCCCAAGAGTCCAGTGAAATAAAAATCTTTTGAGAAGGAAGCAGTAAGCTAAGGATTCAGAAACTGCTGATAATTTCAATAAGCTAGGGTCTGAGAACTGAACAGCAGACGTACCAATGTGGAGATTACTGGTGAAAGTTATGGGGGTGGGGGCAACCCTTGATTGAAGTGAATTTAAGAAAACTTCAAGAGAGAAGCAGTGCACACAGTTGTTATTTAGAACTGTAGCAAGATAGTTGGTTGTCAAGAGTTACAGAAAAAACGGTGTGGTAATCTGATAGACGTGGAGTCAGAAGGAAACTTCCGTTTTTCATACGTGGGAGAGTAAATCATGTCTGAATTCCTGATGTGAACAGGTTGGTTGAGTCAGGAAAATGGATGATGTTGTTGAAGAGAGAATCTAATTGCTGCTTACTCTAACTTGAATTATTTTCCAATGAACTAGCAGTCCGAGGACAGGCTGAGAGCTGGAATTATGGATGCGTATATTCATATGGGTTCATTTTCTATACTCTGAATGAAGCTTCTCTCCTAGGGAGCTACCATTAGAGGCCATGTTTCTCTTTGAAAGTGCTCATATAATGTGTTTTATAAGGCCAAGTGTCCTGGTGTGGTGGCTAGGCCTGTCCAGGAGATGATGGGCTTCATTTCTAAATCCTGTTGCCCCAATGTCTTACAACACTCTTGTTTTCTATTTTCTTTTCTAAATGGAGCACCGCCAGTTGATCTAAGAATCCACCCTTGTCTTCAAGACCTTGAACCTCTAACTAAAACAGATGTTGTGCTCTTCCTGGTTATAGAAGAAAAGAAGGGTTTAATTTAACTGTATTATCTTTTCATTGGGGCACTATGTTTATTATAGATTAATCTTTTGTTTTTGTTTTTCTTTTGGCATAAAGATACCATAGTAACCCAATTTTTAGTTCTGGAACTAGTTGCTCTTCTGCCAACCCTCGTATTCCTTTTGGCCATTTAATGTGGAGTCAGGAAAAGTTAGAGGTGATGATGAGATTATAATCATTTGATGAAGTCCTTCTTGTCCAGGAACTCCAAAGTATAGTTTTTGAAGCTTAAGTTTAAGTCTTAATCTTAAGTGATTTTTCATTAGTGGTAGAAATAAGACCATACACGCCTTGACCCCCAAGGCCGTTTCTGATCCATATCTTTCACTTACATTTCTATCAACTTAGGGTTCTAGTAAAACTGTTTCCCCCCTCTTAACTGAAAATACATCTTATTTCCTCAAGTGCTTACCTTTCATTTTATACAAGCAATTTTCCTGAATTGCTCAGCTTCTTTTGCTTTTATGACTGTGACTAAGTAGCTTTGTCTTGATCCCTGAGTCAGAATGAATCTTTCTGTTCCTCATGCTTCCATTACTCTGTTCGGAATAAAAGTGTCTGTCACTTGTATGTCTCCATTTCATTGTCTGTCAGGTGTTCATTTTGAGAGGATGCTGTGCAGGGGGGACGTTTCTTATGTAGATAGATTTCTGTTACTTCTTTGTAATAGTCTTAATTTATTAGATCAATATCTCCTTACAAGCTTTATTTTCTTTTAAACCTCTTTTTTCTTTTTGCTAGAGATTAGCGAATGTGTCATATATAATGTTTTTCACCCTTAAAATTCTGAGCCCACTGCCTAACATAAAAGGGGAGTTTCATCAACATTTGTTGAAAAGGACTTTCAGATGTTTTGCTTTTGACTGAGTTCAAGTTTACAGTGATAATGAGACAAGGAATTCTGGACATTAAGAAATATCTAGAATTTGAGCAAGATATGTAGATGTAAATTAATAGTTCTTTGGATACTAATAAATTATTAGAGTCTAATAAAACAAACTAGCAAAGTTGTTACTGAGAATATGGCCAATTGGTGTGAGTTTCACATTAGTTGCCAAAACAAAATAAAAACAAAACCAAATTTTTTTCTAGGCCGTTCTGCTCACTTATTTTAGCCAAAGTATTTTATGATGCTAATAAATATAAACTCATGAAGAAAACAGTCAATAAATTTTAAATTAATTAGCCAGTAGTGTTTTATAATACTCAAGCAATGTATTCAATTGTGCAAACAGTTTTGCTTACTTGGTTACAACCACTTTTTTTTTTTCATTTGCAAATGAGAGCACGAGGTGCATCAAAGTCACCAACTGTTCCTACCAGACCACAGTAACTTGAAATAGTTACTGTGTCACAGACAAGACTTATACAATAATTCCTGTCTTTGAACTGATATTATTTCCCCTAATATTTTTTAAAATCTTGAGAGAAAATGGACTATTAGTTGAGAAAGATGGGAATTACATTTTTGGATAACTTACATGTGTGTAATTATTTCAATGAGAAGAGATAAATCAGTATCATAAATCTGCTATCTTAGTTTAGAGAGAAAAAACAATTATTTCACTAATAGGTATTAGTTTTTCATCTCTATTGTGTTATTACTATAATACCTTTAGAATACTTAATAGTGCATTTATACTCATTGTATCCATTGTTCTTTATTAGACTACAGTGTTTTAAGGATGCTGTGGATTAATTGTGTCAATGTTTCAATTTAAGAACTTTAATTAATACAAACCTTTGATATATTAATATCTGTGGGTACAGGTGTTCTTGGACACACAACCAAAATACTATGACTAGTTTTATAATTGAGAAGTAAACTTCATAACAGTGAAATAGGAATTCTGAATAGAATAACAATTACTTTGTGAAAAATATAATTTTTAATATCGCAGGGGAGAGAAAAAAGACTTTGTAGAAATTGTTGAATATACGAAACAAGTTTCATTTGAATTGAATTTAGGTGAATGCAAGACTATTAAAGGACAATATATATTTAGAAACTTTTACTTAACAGTAATAAGGACTAAGAATAAAATGAATCTTAGTGAAATGATACACCATTCAAAATGAAAGTAAAATGAAGGGAATAAATCAATTGTGAAAATTATTTTTTAATTTGGGTGTTGGTGGTAGCTTGGTGCTGCCCCATGCATCAGTTCCTGGTGAAAGCTTAAGCATTTCTGTTTCGATACCTCAAAAATTCAGAAAATTGGGGGCTTTCTAAAGAAGAAGTGTGATTTCAGTAAGTGCTGAAAAAATGGCCATCCAAAATGGGCTCCATGAAACTACAGCGTCCACTTAAAATCATTTCCGTATGTAAAAAAGAGCTAGAACCTATTTCTAAAGGGTCTCTGTTTTTTGGTGGTAAGGTGGAGCCTTACATCTTCCTTTGACCTTCTTCTTCATATATCTATGTTTAACTTAGAAAAACTCACACATACGCCAAAGATTTGACTACCAAATAAAGGCTTAACTCCAGTGATAAAATAAGCTACACTAGAAACACTACTTTATAAAATCGATGATACCAGAAGTTTGTTGGTCTTCTGCTGAAGTTCTGTAAGCCAAATTGGCTATTATAAATCATTTATTTATTTATTTATTTATTTCGCTGGCAGACAGCTGATTGGCACACATTGTTTTTTCTCTATTTATAGCTATGTTCTGATTCTGGTGGGGAAGACAATGTCCTGTAATACCCTGCTGGTGACTGGAGAATTGGAGAATGAAAGCATTCTGCCCCTTAGGTAAAATCTGTGCAGGTGTGAGCCAGCTCTCAGCACCCTTACTCAGTTTGTTGCAGTGCTCCTATATTTGGAAACTATATTTCATAGCTTTTTGTCTTGGATTTACAGTGTTTTTAATAAAGGTAAATGGAGCATTTAAAAGGGAAGGGCTAAAAAAAAAAAAAAAAAAAAAAAAGGGAAGGGCTTACCCCAGGGAGCATAATTGTGTTGGTGAGAACATTCTAAGGAAATCAATGAAGTTCAATGTATCATTTACTGTAACTTAGACTCCTGGCCAGTTTCTCAGGGTATTTTTCAGGATATAGCAGATCCTAAAAAAGAAAAACAAACAAACATATCCTCCACGTAAACTAAGTAATTATGAGAATGAGGGCAGCATGAGAACTCCATAGTTCATGCCAACCCCTAATAAATATATTGATTGGAATAAAAAACTGAAAACAACAGGCAGGCTATCACAGACATTTGACAAAATACTACAAAATGGAACAGAAAAGTTTAAAAACTATATTTAAGAGATGATCACAAAGAAATTATTTTTAAAAGGCACCCAAAACACAACCTTTTGTCTCTAAGAACAAAGACTAAATTCCAGCAGTCTTTGAATGGGGGAAAGACACACATCCAGAGATAAAGTCTTTCCAAAGAGTCAAATAATTTGATGTGTACATTTCCTTATCCTCAGTTCTCACATCCACGGCTTCCTGAGTTCTCCTCTTCCTCAGCCTCTGCCTCCCATCACCCTCTTGGATGAAGAGGTGCTCTTACACATTTTTCTTTGTCCTTATTTCTGAGTCTGCAAGGTCATTTGGCATTATGGATTAGGTACACAATGTAATTATGAAGCTTCGATTCAGGGACTTTTTTCTCTGTCTGCATTAAAATACAATTCATTATTCTGTTTCCCTGGTTGTCACTGAGAGTTTTGGGGAAACTGTGCTCTAAAGGTCCTCTCACGAGTCTGGTTCTGCTGAGACATCCTGAGATATAGTAATGTTGGACTATGATCGCCTCATTCAAATGTAGTTTTCCCAGTTTATTAGATTTTGCAGAATGTTTGATCATCACCACTGTTATAGCTGAGCGTGGTTTTTTATACTAGGGCTGTCTGGAAAGTATCCAGCCATGTAATCTGAAAAACAGAGGAATTTGTGCCTGGATTTTTTCCAGTCAGCCTTCATATGTCTGCTCCCCTGGTCTTTAGATGCTATATATTTACACTATGTTTTATACTCTTTACAAAAAGAACGGCATTTTCATGAAATAAGTTTAACCAGACTTCGTTGTGTTTGGGAAGGAAAACGGGGTACTTTTTGTAATTCTTTAAACATGAAAGATCAGAAAATGCACTGGCAATTCCTTGTTCGATATGGAGTTCGATAAAATGTTTTAGAAGACAGTGTAAGTGTAATACACTGTCTTCTAAAATTCCAGGCATAATCAGGCAGTGTGATTAGGACTAGATAGAGAAAATATGATTTTGTGTCACTAAGTCTGTGTCACTTGATGAAAAACATCAGTAATAAAAAATATGAGTCAGTGTGAAATAAAAAAATAAAGATATATTGTCATGAGAGTGAAATAATATGTATCGCAGTTAGTTCACAGTATGTCTAATTTTTGCTCTACATTATTTGTAGATTCCCTTTCTCAGGTAAGGCTGTTCCTTTTATAATGAATGAATGCTGAATTTATTTTAATATCTATTTTTCTGCATCTATTTTGAGGGTCCTATGGCTTTCCATTTTTAGTTTGTTGATTGGGTGAATTATGTTAATTTTTTGAGTGATAAACCAACACTTCATGCTTGTGATTAAACCAACTTGTTCATGGATATATTTGCATATATGTATACTACTGAATTTTATTTACTAATATTTTGGTAAAGATGTCATATTCTGGGGAGTTCCCTGGTGGTGTGTGTAGTGGCTTAAGGCTTCAGAACTGGCACTGTCAACGCTGTGGCCTGGGTTCGATTCCCAGCCAGGGAACTACCCACATACCAAAAAAAAAAAAAAAAAAAGATGTCATATTCTTACCTGATTATCTGTCTATATTTATTAAGGATACTGATGAGTAGTAGTTTTCTCTATTTACAATGTCGTTTGATCTCGAGTCTATGGGAATACCCACCTCACAAAATGAGTTTTGAGAAGTGTTATTTTCTCTTCTGATTTCTTAATCAGTTTGTATAGCATAGTATTATTTACTCCTAAAATATTTGGTAGAATTCACCAGCGAAGCTGTTTGGCCAGAAGTTGTTTTCTGTTGTTTGGAATTTTCTTTTAACTTTTTCTCTTGAAATAGGTTTATGCTAATTGAAGAGTTGCACAGGTAGTACAGAAATCTCCTCTACTTTCTCCCTCAACTGCTCCTGAAGTGTCTTACAAAACTATGGTGCAGTTCTCAAAACTAAGAAATTAACTTTGGTGTAGTATTATTAACTGTATTACCAACTTTATTCAGATTCTACCTGCTTTTCCCCTAATATTCTTTTTTGTTTCCAGGATCCAATCCTGTTACCTCATTCCTTTTAGATGTAATGATTCCTTAGTATACCATTCCTTTTAAATGTAATGTTTCTTTAGTATACCAGTCCTTAATATACCAGTTCTTCAATCTTTCCTTGTCTGTCTTGACCGTGACACTTTTCAAGAGTTCCACAATTCAGTGTCTTCAAAAGAGTATGAGCAAACAGTAAAGATCTTTTTAACTCATTGAAAACTCACTATTTTTTATCAGATGTAATCTGTGTTAACTGATAAGCTTTATTCCATTGTTTTCTATTATGCATAAATTTAAAACTATGTGGTGCATGGATATCACCTTTCTTAGTTTATTTCTTATATTCTATCATACCACGAGTGATTATTCCTAAAATATTTGTTGAATGCTCATTGCATGCCAAACTCTGTTTCAGGCAATGGAAAACATCAGTAAATGTTCCTGTGCACACATGCACACCCATACACACACACGAACTTATTGTTATACAGCTTACATTTTAGTAGTGAAATATGGAAATAAAACCAAACATAAAAATTTTAAACATATGTAATTGTTGGAATGTGAAAAATGCTATAAAAATAAATCAGGGTAAGGAAGAACACAGGCTTAAGGATATATGTTTTGTTTTGAAAACTGTGGTGTATCTTTCTTAGAGATCTTTTAAAATATTTTTATTTCTTTCAATTATATCAATTTCTGGATTTATCTTTATTTATTTTCTTGAACTTCCTTTGGTTCAATTTGTTGTTTTTTCAATTCCTTATATAAAATCCAGGTAATTTATTTTACAATATTTAAAATCATGCCTTTAATAGTACAGATTATTATAATAATTAAATCATCTTATGTTCACTTAAATTTGACCCTGTGTACATTGAACTTGTATTATTAATAAAAATTCACAGCTACTGATTCTTATTAATGGACTATAAACTTTATGACAAGAGTTACACTTTTTCCCTTTTTATATTAGTTGTATTGAATTATACTTTATTTTATATTTATATTAATACAAGTACTTCTTTTGCTAGTGACAATCTTGTCATTTATTTTTTTCTGCATTGTTTTAATATGCGCTGAATTTTCTTTCTTGTCATTTTTTAAAAGACATCCCGAATGTATTTTATTTAAATTAACATTTTTTGGGGGGTGATTACTAATATGTTTACTTTACTATGTGATGTTTGGAACCATGTTCTCCATTTAGTGCATATGTGGTCCTAGGCAAAATGGTGAGCCTTTGTATTCCTCAGCTTCTTTATAAAGACTCATGAGAATTAAATAATTGAATATACGTTAAACCGTAATAATATTGTTTGGCAGGCTAAAAGCATTCAAGTCTTATCTTGGGTCAGGGATTACTAGTGAAAGAGTGGTATCAGCAGGGTGAGTCTCATGGGAGGGATCCCAAGATCCTACTATTCTATCTGCCTTCCTCACATTTCCTTGAGAGACGTGATCCCCACAAATCTTTATGGGAAGCTGAGGGGCTGGAGGTCTCATGTTCTGTATCTGCTTCCTGCTGAAGATGGTCATAGTCCCTACCTATTGGGGAATCCACGGAGCTCTTACCCTATCTGATCTGAAAGGGGAAGAGTTCTCGAGATCCACCATGTTGACTCCTTTGGCCGAGATGGGCTGGAAGCCTTGTTGGGGCACCACTAGTATCCTGATGATTCCTCCTGGCTGACTCACCAAATATGTTACCCGGAAATGGGTGTCCTCGTCAACACGATGTCCAGGTTCTTGGTATCTTGAGCAAAGAATTGAACGAGACACACACAAAAGTATAGAGGTGAAACAAAGAGATAGTTTATTGAAGAGAAAGTACACTCCAAAGAGGTAGGAGCGGACTCGAGCAGGGAGAGTGGCTCAAGAGCCCCATCATTCAGTTTCTAAAAGTGATTTTACTTAGAGTTAAAATTTTTATTTCTCTTGAAGCTAAAGCCAAATTGTAATAAAAATATTAAAATTAACTTGCTTACCTTTACCTATCCAAGTGTAATAGCTGTGTCTTCATTCGAAAAGAAGGAAATGTAGTCCTGTGAAGTATAGAAAATGTATGACTACATAATTTTTTGTACTGAGAACTCTACTGTTTTTCAGCATCATTGCAGATTTATTCTTAAAATAATTCATTCATTTTTGGAATACCTTGGGATCTTGGACTTGAAGGACACCCGGAAGGAAGCCTGATGCCCCTCTCTGTAGGCACTAAGCCCATACCTGATCAACAGTTTGGAAGTAGTTGGTATGTATTGCCTTGGGCAGGCTACAGTATGGCTTTTCCATCTTCAATCTGCCTACAACCACCAAAGATATAAAGTGTTTCTCTCACCTCCTTCAATGCTAACTCCATGAGATAAACACTTAAAAGTCTGGTATGTATTGAACAAAAGGTTATGCTTCATTTTGTAAGATGTCATTGAAACACACACCCATAAAAAGAAAAGAAAAAAGAGAAAGAAAAGAAACACATACCAATAGAGGTTTTTTAAATTTAAAAATTAGAAGATAGGAGCCATATTAGTCTAAAAGGTGTTTCATATTTTTTTGAAAACGTTTTGAAATTATTCCAGGTCAATCTTCCTTGATTAAGAATTCATCACATTCCTTTAGTTTTTAAAATGGCAGCATAGTATTCAGTAACATTTTACGCCTCCATTACATTAATTTTCACTTCTTATTGCAATTACAATAGCACTTCAATTAATATGCACATGGATCTCACTTTAGTTTCTGTTAGATAGAGTCTTCAAAATGTAATTAGCAGCCTGAAAGTGGGTATGATCCTTGTCAGATTATTTTCTAAATGTACTGTGGTAATTTATACCCTCCCAGAGAATAATAAACTTCCTTTTTCAGCAAACTCTTCCAAGCACTGGAAATATGGAGCTTCTATATAAAATCCAATGTTGTAGACAATGTTACTTAAAAAAAAGCTTGGTCATGCTATTTAAAACTCATAAATGATTTTCAATTAGATTTATGCCTTCAATCACTTCTGAAAGCTGTATATCAAAATCACCCATTACATTGTGATTTTATGACTTTATATTTATAGTTTAAGGGTTCTGCTTTATATATTTCACTACTATTATATTTGGTTCATTAAAATTTATAGCTGATCTAGCTTTCTCGGGGCATGAAAATTTGGTTAGTAAGAGCACTCCCAAGATTTTCTTTAAATGCAGCTGTCTCTTCCACTTCATTGGCTATTGATTTTGCCAACCTCAAAATTTTGTTTTACATTTACAAGTACCTGATACATACATGACCATCCTTCTACTTTTCTTCTTTGCTTTACCTTTGAGGTGATGTATTTTTATTAAAAAATATATAGCTGATTTCTTTGATGTGATTTAAGAATGGTCATTTGACAGGCAAATTCATTCCAAATTGGGTGTTGGACTTGATTCCTTTCCCCTTCTGTTATGACTGATTAAGCTCCTCCTCTGTCTCAGCTCCACTGAGTAGGCCAGGAAGCAGTCAATAACCCAAAGCCACATTACCACTAAGTGCAATATTTGTGCTAACAATGATAAACCACTTCACTCAACTTTTAGGTAACGATCACAGCTCATTATGTAATATCTACATACTTTAGTTATTCCCTGAAGATCAAGCCTTCTTACACATCCTTTATCATTTAGACTCTCTGCCTCATAGGTTTTGTACATTTCTCATCTTTTACCATCATTTCTCTACCCTTTCCTAATGAACTGTGTGCTGTCCGTCTCCCCTTCTCTCTGTTTGCCAAAACAGTGTCCCAAACTTATTTAAAAAATTAACTCCACCTCTTCTCTCTAAGATATCCTGGTATTACCTCTAAGAACCCACATATATTGCTACCAACTCAATAGGAGCCTGTGTCTTTTATTCCACATAGCTAAAGGACAGAGTTTGGAATATAAAGGTAACATTTGCTGCCCTTTTGCAGTTTTTATTACTCACCTATACAATCATCTCCTTAGTTCAAAATTGTCACATGCAGAATTCTCTTAATTCTCACTCATCCATGGAAAATTTGAATATTGATGTGTCTCTCTGTTCACTCCTCCTTCTGTCAAAGCTATCAAAGATTAGGAATCCACTGTAGGATCAATTTAACACTTTGGAATCTCAGTTCATTTTGTTTTGTTTTACCTTTTCACCCTTACTTTGTTCATTTATTTCCTTGGACATGCCTTAGGCAACAGCTTACTTACAGATGACTTCAGGGATATGTCAGGTAAGACATCATATAAATAAAGTGGGTCTAGGGTGAAAGGAAGTTGTGGGAACTGTAACAAACAGAATAGTCTAAAATAATTAAAACAAATTTCTTACAGATTTGATTAACAAAAACAAATCAAAGCAATTCTATAGGATGGGGTCATCTTTGTCATCAATTTGTACATTTGGTTGAGGACCATTACTCTTTAAACACTTATTTCAAATACTTTATTTATCAACCTCTGTCTCCTATTTTTCCAGCCTCCTAAGCTTTTTTACACTCACTGGTATAATTATGGAACTTCTGTGAGACTTCTAGTCAATTTACTTCTCAGATTCCCCCACCTGCACACTCCTAAACTCACTTGCCCCTAGTTTAAACTCACTTTTCTAGCTTAGTTCCCATACGTCACCTTTAAATTGCTCCCTTCAAAATATACACACAATCTTTCTCTTTTTCTTCATTCTAAATAATTGGGAACACTTCAGTGCCAGTTGATAAATATCTTCCCTTTTTTGGGTGTGAACTATTAGTAAAAGAACGGAACATTCCATACTGGATCTGCTTTAAGTTGAACTGCATGAACTTCAAGTAACTAGCCCACCCCACCAATTTTTAACTGGATGGCCTAGTAAGCTATATTCTGATTTTCTGGGAAATTGAATTATCTTCTCTCCCCTCAAACTTTCTACTCCTCCCATCAATTGTGCAGAAGTATCATTCAATTTACTATCTAGCAAATATTTTCCCTGATCTTGTAAATACTTTGATTTCTACCATCATTCTCCTTTCCACCAACATGATCAATCTCTTATTCTACCAGTTAATCCTAACCACCTTTTTCAAACTTCTTTTTCTCCAACCATTCTCTTGTCTAGGAAAGAAATGATCAAGTCTCTTTGGGCCCAACACCAAAACCTAAGGATCATATGGAATTATGAACACTTCCTAACATCCCAAATACCACCTCAGGAAGTGTTGCAAAATTATTCTAATATATTCCAAATTCAGTCAAAATCTCACTCTTTTGTTGCCACCTACCCAGTTCAAGACAGCATCACCTCACTTGGAGAACTTCTACAGCCTCCTAACTGGACCTCACAATTTGCCCTTACCTGCTACAATCTAATGTCGACAAAACAGAGTAATCTCTTAAAAATATAAGTGACAATATAAAATTCTAATGCTTAAAACCTGCTAATAGTTTCTAATTTTAATTAGAAAAAATTTTAAATTTCTCTCTATTACCTCACATAGGGGTGTCCAACCTTTTGGCTTTCATGGGCCACAGTGCAAGAATTGTCTTGGGCCACCATAAAATATACTAACACTAACAATAGCTGATGAGCTAAAAATGGTTGCAAAGAAATCTTATAATATTTTTAAAAAGTTTATGAATTCCTGTTGAGCCACAGTCAAAGCCATCCTGGGTCACATGTGGCTCCTTGGGCAGTGGGTTGAACAAGCTTTGTCCAAGACCCTATGGATCCTAACTGCTGCCTATCTCTTTGATATCATTTTCTACTATGTTTCTTTTTATTCTTTATATTCCAGCTCAATTCTTTTTATGTTTTGGTTAAACACCCAAATCTTTATTGCCCATCTTATTAACACTTTCAAATTTATTGTTTGTTCCTTCTCTTTGAAAGTTCTCTTCCTAGTTCTTTTTATAGATACTTGGTCCCCATGATTCTGATTTCAGATATTACCTCATTAATGAGATCTTTCAAAACCACTCCAGCTAAAGCAAACTCCATTTTCTGTTCTATAAGTTATTTGTCACATTATAATGTTTTATTTTTCTCCATATCACTTTTAAAATTTAAAGTATTTTTTATTTGTAAAAATGTTGTTTATACCACTCCTAAAAGATGCTCTATGGTTTCAGGGACTCGCCATCTGGGTATCCTCAGGACCTGGAGCCAATAAGCAGAAAAATCAATAAATATTATTTTCATTAGCTTGAAAGCATGCTAGCAATTAACAGGCATCCCCATGAAGTGAAAACATTTTAGCAATCAGAGCACCCTTGTTTCTTCTGACAAAATGACTGAGAATCAGATAAATAATGTGGATCTGGTCAACAGAGCAGGAAGCAAAGTCTACCCTGGGATGTTTGGGGAAAGTTATTTGTTTTTGTAAGAGAGATTCAGGGGAAGGTATGGCTCCATAGGGACATGATATATTTTGAGGTGCCACAACCCATTTGCATATGCAGAGGAGAGTAGTTTACCAGTTGTGATCATCTGGGCACGGCTATAAAGATTTCAAATCTCTGATGTTTGAACCACTAATTTACTAGTCTGTAGACACCCTCCTTCTGGGATTCTTGTTTCATAATTATGTTTTCTTTGCTATTTAAACTTCTCTTAGTTGGCTTCTCTGTTACTAGCAGCTCAAAACATCAAATATATGGGAGTTCCCTGATGGTGTAGTGGCTTAAGACTTCGGCGCTGGCGCTGTCAGCGCTGTGGCCTGGGCTCGATTCCCAGCCAGGGAGCTACCCACATACCAAAAAGCAAACAAAAACAAAAACAAAAACATCAAATATAAACTCATTTTTTTTGTTCTTCTTCAAGGCAAAACTTCTCAAAGTTACTGCACTCCTGTGCTATCTTTAATTCCTCCTCTTTAAACACACTATAATGTGCTTACTTCATTACTCCAAAAGTGTGCACGTGTCATGGTCATCAGTGTCCTCTATGTTACCGATTTTAATGAAGAATACTTTATTTTCATTACATTGTAAATTCTAGAGGTTTTCATCACCAATGGCCACCTTCTTTGCATTCCTCGGTTTCCTTGAGAATTCAGAATTTAGTCTCAGTCTCTTGATCTGGATGTTCCTCCTCTTTGAATTTCAAAAAAGATTTCTAACTCTCTCTGTTTATCCCTATCCATAATTTTAAATACTACTTTGTGTGCTTGACTTCAAATACCTATCTGAAATCTCTCCTGGGCTATGTGTGTGAATGAAAAGGGAACTGTACAATGAACCTGAGAATCTCAGGGAGGCCACACAGCAGACCAACAAACTCAAGAGACCAAAAGGAACCACATAGGATAGTCTGATCACAAACTCCTGACTAGGGAGGTCATAGCAGGTAGTCACATCCCAGGCCTTAGTAAAGGTCAGTCTTCACCTTAAGTAAACCCCGTGCATTGTTCTAATGTGTCTAGGATAACAAACCTTTGAAACATCAGTGTAATCTTTTCCTACCTCTCCAAGGCACAGCCTCTGGCACCAGAACCCCTCATCATTATCTCGTTCCCTACATACCATCTCTATGTGCTGTAAATGTTAATTATTAACTATCTTGTACCCACCAATGTAAAGAACTTTTTCTCCATGTTGCCTTTCATCCAATCCTAGAGATTTTCCCACTATGTTTTTTCCTGCCTCCTTAATCTACCACCAATGGATTTCATGGAACCCTCCTTATGTCTCCTCCTTTGATTCTAATGTATAAGATAGGCTGCAAAACTGCCATTCTCTGGAGCATTTTCTAAATCCATTGAGCTTTTACTTACTGACACATGTCATCAGTTTGGCTTAAACAAACTCGTAAAAATTCTCTACAGGTTTGGATGTTTCTTACATTGACATCTGTCAGCTAGGTAGGTCAGTTTGGATGTTTAAAAGAATCACAAATTTAGCAAGTCTAAATACCCTTGATTTCAACCTCTTAAACCAAGTCTGTTCTTGTGCCTGAGTTTCTAGTAAAAGGCACTACCATATGTTGGGTTATAAGAAGGAATAAAGAAAAAGGAAGAAAGTCAGGAAGAAAGGAAGAAAGGAAAGAAGGAAGGAAGAAATTAGGAGTTATCATTGACCTATCTTTTATGTAAACTGCCTACTTTCAGTCTAAAAGCTAGTCTTGCTACAGTTACATCATTACAGCGGGTATCTGTTCTACTTTGCTCCATTTCCCCCGGCAAAACTCGGTCCAACCTGCCATAAGCTCTTATGGTGATTTGGATATAGCTGATTTAACCAGCAGTGAATTATGATTCAAGAGCAAATTATGTACATAAACAAAAGATATGATATAACTGAATGCAAAAATTAAGCTGGATAAATTGTATTCTTTTGCTTATAATTTAAACTGGAAATATGAATCAAATCATATATTTAACAGTAGAAGCTGGAATGAAAGAATGAACAGAAAAAAGACAAAAGGAAAAATGCTGGAGTCAGTTTCATGAAAGGTCATGGAAGATAGACTTATAAGGAAACATTATGAATAAGCACATACTAGATAGTAAGAAAGATATACAGAGTGGAAGGAAGAACAAGCTAATCAATAGTAGAAGAGAAATGGGAAAAGAAAGTGAAGAATAACCTGTGAAAAGGAAACACTTTGTGTGTGAGAAAGGCTGTGATAGAGACAGAGATACAGAGATAGAGATAGATGACAGAGAGAGAGAGAGAGAGAGAGAGAGAGAGAGAGAGAGAGAGAGAGAGGAGGTGTTTCATCCAAGAGAACTTCAATAACCAACCCCCTTTTTTTGAGTTTGATCAGTTAAATATTTTTTTCACAGGAAAAATATAAGAATCATTACCCTGTTTTTTTCAATATAATTCTGTCATTATGTTCAAGAGTATGCTGAGCAGATCGATATTTGTTACCATGTCTCTTCCCAGATTCTAATCCAACTTGTTATACCCTTTCTGTATCACCACTTATACAGAATGTGCTATTACCTAATCATTTAATTAAAGACATTATACATAGCATTAATTTGCTGGATATTTCAAATCATTAGCATATAATTATACAGCTGCATTTAAAATTAAATAATGTGCAGAGGAATGTTTTGATTTATCATTTTAGAATCTCTTAATACCTTTAAACTAACATAAACCTAAGATAATCCAAGTTCAAAACTCAACTATCATTGCAAATCACCAGTGTGTGTGTGTGTGTGTGTGTGTGTGTGTGTGTGCATGTGTGTGTGAATGTTTAAGTGCCTGTGCATTATAACAAGAACAATTTTTGGACTAAGTTTAGATATATGGGAATCGTGAATATGTTATCATACACAGAGAAAATAGGGTTGTGGGGCAAGAAGGGGAGAAAGGGAAGGAGGAAGCGTGGGAAAACAAAGGAGGGAGGAGAAGAGGTAATCGTTAAGAAAAGGTGCAGCTACCAGACCAGCCAAACTAGATTTCCATGCCTGAGAACACACCCAGGACGCCATCTTGCTCCTTAGGATGAACTTTAGCTGGTTGTGATGGATTATAATACTGTTAGCGTTTTAGGCAGTGAAAAATCCCCACAGCCTGTGTCACCATGACAGTTTCCACAAGGGCCAAATAAGGACAAAAATCTCACCTTCCAACGGAAAGGAGTGATCAGCAAGGACCTTCCTGGAAATTCTATAATGCAACCATTAAAAATATTTCCCTGTATCTATGCTTGTAGTAGAGTAAAATAGTAGCTCTTTAAAAAGTTGGTATATTAAGGGATAACAGTGTCTTTTTAAATATATCTTACTGAGGTTTTTTAAATGCAAGTTTTACCTAAGAATATACTAAAGAACATATTTTCAAGACATGCTAATTGACTTCTATATTGTGGGCCATTAAATTTATCTATCTATCTATCTATCTATGATTAATTTAAAATTAATTAAAAAAATAAATTTCCAGTTTCTTATCTAGTACATAAATAGCTTGAAAGTCATTATTCCAGTAAAAGTCTGAACAAGCTGAAAATCAACAACTATTCTCAGATCTGTTAAAGAAGTGAGGTCACAGGGCAAATGGTTCCTCAAAGACTTGGAGACATGAAGAGGCAGATACAGAAACTCATCACTTATTGGAGTAGAAACCCATGAGCAGAAACCTCGGTGGGAACCAAAACTGGGGCAAGAAAACCTCATCTGTAATTATACAATTTGAAGACTATACTTTCAGGGATCATTTCTATAGTTTGTTACTAGAGAAGTTTCTCTGAACGTGTAATTATACAATTTGAGGGGGATTAATGGTCATGTATCATTTACTGTAATAAATTATTTTTATTTAAACATTCACTGTATTTTTTTATCACACCTCTTATAGGGTGTTTACCAATATGCAAATACATATGTGCATAGTGGGAAGCATCCTATACGATGTCAAAGCTTCTCATAGCTCTTTAACATTCCCAACCAATTGCTGTTTTTTAAAAAATTAATGCCTTTAAGTCATAAAAAATTAGAGCAACAAAAATTTTGACCACTGTCAGTCAAAAAACACCATTGGTTTCCAAATTTAACATGTAGTAGCCCTACTAAAATAGTTTCACTTTCTGCTTTAGACCAACAGGATTTTATAATTTTGCAGAATTATATCTTTTACCTACAGACATCAAGCCAGGAATGCAGCTACAATTTTCTTTTTCTTTAAAGTCTTATATAAATGACACACACAGTCATAGATTCTTATCTTTGGCTATCTATCTCACCAATCTATCACCTTAAGTGAGCATGAAGTTCCCAGTGATGGAAGCAAATTATTATTAATCTTTTTGCACCACAAAATATTGAATGGACTCTTTGCAAACCAGTTTGAGGAATTTTCACTATTTTCACTCAATTATATTACTAATATTTATTTACATTTCAACCAGTGCTCATTTAATCAGGCTCATCACTAGCTCATCTATACAGTATCTCTATGCAAATTTTAAAAATGTATCAACCTTTCTCTGAATACAATTAGTCCCCAATTTTCTTGGCCAGATTCCCTTGCACAGAGCACAAACTTTGTGTGTTGCTGTGTCTATGGCTATAAAAATATAGTCATTTACAGAAATTTCTAATTTAAAATAAGAATTAAGAAAAAGATAAAGGAAAATTTCATTGAAACAAGACACAAAAATAAGAGATAGACCTTAGGGAAACTTAAATGAGACCAGTTAGTAAAATTAGTGCCAATTTTTACCTGTCAATTGGCTGTGGTGATGAAGTTGTGGATAAATGAAAACCTACATATATGCTGATAGAGGTGTAAAGTGTTATTTTCTAAAAAGCAGTTTGGAAATATATGTAACAAAAATATATATGTATATAATATATTGCTTAAACTTTAGAATTTCAGAAATCTATTCAAAGGAAATAAAAATACTCAAAGATTTACATGTTCTTTAGTGCATAATTATTTTGTGAATTACAGTGTATTCTGGGTTTAATTTAAGAGCTTTGGAATTAGTGTCAGAAATGTATATATAATCTGTTATAGTAGATGTTATATAAATCAGAGGGGAAAGATAGAGTTTTCAAAAATGGGGTTCGAGAAACTGGCTACTTAATTGTAAAATAGAGATACCTCTGTTGGTATTTATTTTAGGTAATTTCCAACTGTATCAAATGTTTAAATGTGAAATTTAAACTCCAAAGACTATGTAGGAAACACAAGTGATACTTTGAAACAGAGATGGCTTTTCTAATCAAGGTATAGATCTTATAAGCAAAAAATAAAAAGATTGGTATATATTACATATAAAATTTTTGCACAGGCCAGGCACCAAAAAAAGTCTGAATGTTTCCAAATTTTTTGAAAAATATCAGGCTATGAATCCAAAAATACATGACACACCTTTGGTGGTATGTAAGGGGAAGGGGAAGTGAGGAAACTTATGAAGGCACTTCATAATGAAATTGCTGAAAACCAGTAATACAAAGAAAACACCCAAAGTAATCAGGGAAAGACAAATTACAGTCCCCAAACAGTAAGAAGTTCATTGATTTATTTTCCAAAACAATGAGAGTCAGTGGACTGTGGAATGGGATCTTTAAAGCACTAAAAATAATGCCCCATCAACCTAGAATTCTATATCCAGTGATGACATCTAAAAAAAATGAATGTGAATTAAAGCCATTTGTAAATGTAAACAGCTGATTTATTCCCACTATACTACAGTAGAGGTTATATTATTGCAATTTCCTGCTGTAGAAGAATAACTGATATCATATGGGAAAGTAGATCTACCCACAGAAATGAACACATCCAAAATGGGAAATACATAGGTTAATAGGAGAGACGTTTGTTTTCTCATATTCTGCTTTCTTTAGAGATTGCTTAAAGCAGTAAAAATAACAACATATTATGGATTTTTAAAAAATACTGCTGAATATTTTTATGTTATATTTGATGATGTTTTTTATTTGAAGGTAGATTGTGATTTTTTACGATGGACATTGTACGTGAAAAGCAACCATTAAGAATTTAAAGTGAGAAGTGTAACTAATAATCCAGTAGGGGAAATATATAAAATACTGATGAATAATCAATTAATCCAAAAGAAGGCAGAAAAAGAAAAAAAGACAGAAGTGGAAAATCAAAAGTCAATACCAAGATGGTAGATTTAAACCCTGTAATTTTGAAAAATACATTAAATTTAAATGTTTTAAACACTACAGTAAAAATTCATTTTTTCAGAATAGATGAAAGAAATCTAGATCTAACTATATACTTTAAAGAACACAGACAGGTTCAAAGTAAAAGAATGAAAAATAAATACCACATAAACGACAACCATAAGAAAGCTGGTTTAGATATATTACCAAAAGAGAAAGTAGAATTCAAAACAGGACAGAGTAGCAGAGATAAAAATGATATTTTTATAATGCTAAAAGGATAATTTTATAATAAGGCATTAATATATATATGTATGCACATACTAACATAAGCAAAAGTTAAAAGATATGAGACATATATTTTGACAATTATGTTAATAATTAGAATTTCAATACTCTACCTCAACAATTGATAGAACAAATCAACAAAAGCCTAATGAGAATAGATTTGAAAATTACTATCAACCTAATTAATCTTATACATTGCAGTTACCAGCTTTTGTTTTTCTTTTATTGTAATTTACTCATATCCTTTCCATTATTTTCATTGAGCATAAAAATCTGAATTGCTCTTTATCAATCTTAGGCTTATATTTTAGACTGACCTCAAATTGCTCTTCAGCAAAGTTTTTTTGTTTGTTTTATTATGAATTATTGAATGGAGAAATATATTTAGGCTAAGAAGGTATTATAGAAATTAAAATAAAATATTAGAAATTAAAGATAATTTTCTCTTATCTTGTCATTTTTTTTATGAAAAATTAGTCTTAGTGATACCGGCAAAATGGAGCAGCTGTTCCCTCACTTCACTAAAGACCCCTTTTCCTTGTTCTTCAGTTCTCAGTTTCACCTTTTTCCTGGTCCAAGGTCTTGATCGCTTTCCTTATCAATTTTCTATGGCTCCTTACCCAGAGCAGCGGGTTTTCCACCCTGAAACCACCTCGTGACAAGGGTTTTAGAACCTATTTCTCTGATTAATGCCTTTAAACTACTAATCGAATTAATTTCTCCTAATCTAGGAACCATCAGGATACTAGCGGTGCCCCAACAAGGCTTCCAGTCCATCTCGACCAGAAGAGTCAACATGGCGGATCTTGGGGCCCCTTCCCCCTTTTGGATCAGATAGGGTGAGAGCTCTGTGGATCCCCAATAGGTAGGGACAATGACCATTTTCAGCAGGAAGCAGATACAGAGGATGAGACCTCCAGCCCCTGGGCTTCCCATGGAGATTTGTGGGGATCACGTCTCTCAAGAAAAGGGCAGATAGAGTAAGGGAAATCTCGGGACCCCTGAGACTCACCCTGCTGGAATGGTCAACACCTCGATGCCACCTTTTCACTGGTAATCCCTGCCCTAGGTTGGGCAGCTACAGGAGGAAGTTCCAGGCAAAAACAAGGACATTGAAGGGCCCCAGAAGTCTATTAGTTTGGGCCAGTTCCTAATGCCTACGCGGTGAGAGTTATAATGATCTTCATTTCACCTGGGCCTTATTATGCCATCATTGTAATGTCATACATATGCCTGGAAGTTTATTAGTGTCATTATAAAAGACTGAACTCTGGGAAAAGGCATGCGTAGTCAGAAGGTGTTATAGGCCCCTTGTCAATCCGACTTGTTAATCAAGAGACCCCACAGGTGTCTCCCCTGAAGACTTAGAAGAAAATAGAAGCACCAAAGCCTTGTTGATCAGGGCTCTTGAGTCACTCTCCTTGCTTGAGATACCAAGAACCTGGACATTGTGTTGACAAGGACACTCCATTTTCTGGTAACATTAGCAATACTGGATAGATAGATAGATGATAGATAGATAGAATTAATATATATACAATGTCAAATTTGCCCACATTTTATATCAAATGGATCCATTTCTTAGGTGCAGTTCTAATATCTATCAGTATATTGTTGCTTAGTCTAAACATTGCAGAAAGCACAGTGAATGTCAATAATTAATATTAGATAAAAATAAAATATGCTGTCAGGAACCACGAATGAATGGTTGTTGGCTGCTATTCAGCTTTCATAAAATGGAAAAAAAATAATCCATTGCTGTTACAAACAAAAGTATTGTGACATTTCATCCTTTAGGATGTTGGACTTTGAAAAACTATATGTACAAAATACAATATTTTGTATTTTCATATATAGTACAATTTTATTTTGTTTGATAATGTTACTACCTATAAAGAATCCATAAATTTAGTTACTGTTTCTTTGCAATTTGTATTTCTACTTATGAGAAAAAATTAGTTTAGCAATAATTTTACTGCCAGATATTGAAGTTACTATGCAACAAGAAATTTATTTTAAAACCTAAAATAAAATACCAGAAAATATAAATAATAGTTCTAAATCACCTAATGCATCTTTTTTTGTTATGCTAAGTTGTCTTATTTAAAAAATAGATAAAATGTTTTATAGTGAATTCAAATTCATTTGGTGGTGCATTTCATTTTAAACATTTGTATGTTCTCAGAAACTTATGGATATATATTATTAAATTAAGAGGTTTATAATTTAATTGAAGGTACCAATGTCATAAAAATAATTATTTATTTTTGTATATCTTAAAGATCTTCTCATTATGCAAATTAGGACTATAAATTATTATGTACATCCGTTAGATAAGAGGCAATGTATGATTATGTTTTCAGAATGATGCATCTGTTCTGATTTGATTTAACTACCCATCAGTGACTATAAATTGTTCAGTAATTTTGTTTGATTGGCAAAATAATTTTAGAGCAGTTTAAATAATATTGTTGTATATGTGCCTGGATTCCCAATGCAATTTTTTCCCCTGGGGCATATCAAATGAAAATATATTGATAGTCTATTTGTCTTATAAGTTATTTTAACTTATCTTAAGAAAAAATGCAACTATTAATTTTACTTCAGATTAAAGAGTTCTCTAATGTAATATAATCAGCTTTTATCACTTTGGATATCGAATTTGTATATACATCTCAATAATTTTCCCCTTAATATTTTTTAGAAAAATTAAACAGTCATTCTTCCTCTATGTGTGGGCACCAATCCTTCAAGTTTCTTAAATAAAAGACATAATTGTTATCTTTGATAATTTTGTCTTTTATACTCTACACCGAAGGCATGAACAAATTCAGTTAGCTCTATCTTCAATTTAGTTATCAATAAAAATATGACTGTCTTCTTACCTTCTCTACTACTGCAACTCTAGTCTAAACCACTATGAACTCTTGCCTGGACTATAACATCGACCTGTAACAGATCCCTTGGCTTTCTCCTTTGGCATGTTTCATACCATTCTTGTCATGGTAGCCAAAGAGATCCTCTCCTCAAAAAGAATGCATTCTATATTTTTCAAAAACTAAGTTAAGACCCTTAATCTGAATCATGTTATCCTTATCATTTTACCCATCTTCATCTTTTGAACTTATTTCCTATCACTCTCCATATTCCTGGCTTTTGCCAGATTGTCCCTCGATATTCCACATGCACACTCAATATATTTCTGCCTCAGGGCCTTTGCACCTGCTCTCCCCTGACCTTGCGCACTCTTCCCCTCAGTTATAGTCTTAGCCAGCATGCTCACATCATTCAGCTCTCTGTTCAAATATGGCTGCTTCAGGGATACTGCTCCTGGATATGCTATGTGCAATATGCAAGGGCTGTTTAGAAAAAAATTCAGCCATGAATGCCTCTATTTTTTATATTATGTGGCTGGATACTCTCCAGACAGCCTATATATATATATATATATATATATATATATATATATATATATATATACACACACACACACACACATATATACACACACACACACACACACACACACACACATGTATATGTATATACATATATATATGTATGTACATGTATGTATATATAGTCATACTGTATTTCTATTCCCCCATACTTCTAACACTTTACTTGGCTTTATGATTCTTTATATTATTAACTCCACCTGGCATATTAGATATCTGTTATATGATTATCATCTCTTTACTGTCCCTTGGAATGGGAGTGCCAAGAGAGGAGGGAGTTGGATTTCCTTCTGGCAATATCCTCAGCACAGAAGTCAGTGTTTGGTCCATGGCAGGCACAGTAAAAATAAATGCAGAAGGAAGATGTTTTCCACATGTCTGCATTATTCAAACAAAAAAATTTAAAAGTAAATATACCCTATTGAACATTATAAAAACAAAGATTGTATATAGTTAACTAAACATTATATGAAATACTGTGAACTTCTTGATTCTGTCTTAAAAGCAAAGCTCCAGTACCAAGGCATACTTACTCCAAGTGATAGACCAAATCACTACAAAACCTTGAAAGAAGACTAAATTTAAAAAAATTAAATCATGTTCATACTATTTTTACTTTAATTTTAGGACTATTTCTTGGTAAAACATGAAGGCTTGTAATCTCTGTAAGGTCAACATGGTGTCTTATTTGTGTCTCTACAACACTGTGGTGTACAACAAAATGCCTTTATGTTGTAATTCTTAAAAAATATTTTTAAAGTGGAAGACTAATATCAAAGCAATTTTCTTTAACTTATAGCTTTTTACTTGAACTACAAAGAGTTAAGACATTTAAAATGGAGAATTATAAATAATCCTCAGTGAGCAATTTATTTGAACTAGAAGTGTAATATTATAGTATAATTAACAGCAAATTGGCAGTTATATTATAATACTAGGGAAATGCTATAAAAGTAAAAGTGAGTCCTCAATTTTTATCTAGGAAGAAGTTATATTGTTTGATTTTTTAAGGAATCTGAAATCAATTTTGACATCAATCACATCATCTCTTTAGTAGAGCCTTTCTACATTTAATAGAATCCTCCTCAATAAATAACTGGAAAAGAAAAATAAAAGAACAACAATTAAACAGTTTTATATATTCCCAATAGATCTGAAAGAGAGAACATCTGACTTAACCAAATGTTCAAAGTACTTGAAGTAAAACTGTGTTGGGCAAAGCAGCTTAACTCCTGCCCGTCCGAACTTCAGCTAGTTCTCGCTGTGATCAGTTACATATAACTGCGCTTCCTGTTTTTCTGTCATCGACCTTCAGTCTGCCCACATTTCTAATACTTTCTAAGACATGAATGAAATTAGGACAAATAATATCAAGATAGGTATAGAAATATAGATATAGGTATAGACATAGATATGTAGATACAGAAAGATAGATATAGGTATAGATACAGATCATACATGAAGTAAATGAACTAAACCCCAATTTCTGTTTTATGAGTTTTTTCTCCTTTACCTCTAGTGGAGGCAGAGATAAGACAGATTCATTCCCTTCCATCCACTTGCCCTCTTATGCAATCCTGGCTTTTCTGCCTCCTTCATTCCTCAGGGGGGACATCACAGTCAACAGCCTGTATAATACTAATCTCCAGAATAATCCGGCCTTTGGCTTCCCTCTCCAGGTAACTCTAAAATGTGTCGCTCACACACATTCCCATCCTGGAGAATCAGAGAGTATTTTGTACCGCTCAAGACTGCCCATTCCTGAAGAATTATGGTTTGAAGAATTATGCATCTGATCTGGAGGGCTCCGGGGACATCTTCAAACACTCCTCCATCACTGCCCTTCCCGAGGCCTCAGCTCTATGTCATAGAAACCAATTTGTAAATAATAAAAATAACACAACATCCTGGAACCTCTATAAATGTGATACAGAAGGAGAGGAAACAGAAACAACACCAATGACAAGAACACCATAGCTTTAGCTTTGTTTTTTATCTCTAAATTTTTCTACCCTGCACAAACAGATTCCCATTGCCCTTCAGAGCTGAGTTATGGTCTGTCTGTCCTCAGTTCTTTCCCTAGCACTCCTGCCCCCAATAACACTACTTCCATATCATATACAACTACCAGTTTACTATATGAAGCCTAATTTGCATTTGCATTCTACCAAGAATAATAAAATTTCCACAATGTTAACCATCAAAGAATTATAACATCTTAATTGGCAAAATGAATTTGTGCCCATCTTTAATTTGTACAAAGTAGTACAGATTATTTCATTGAGAATAATTTTTCACAATGACTGTAGATTAGTTTTGCAGGTGAGATAAAATAAACAAGGGAACTTTGTCAGAGTCAAAAGCATGAAGATATATAAAAGAATTAGGAAAAGAAGCGGAAGTGAGACTGAAGGCTGTGGTTAAACACAAGCTAACACAAGAAAAAATACTTGCTTAAAGAAGTTTACCACTTTGGAACTGACAAAAAATCTTAAGAAGCACAATATTGCTCATTAGTAGAGGAGCTGAAAAGAGTAATGAGTGAGGTTGGAAGAGTAGGTCATAAAAGAATGCATCTGACACCAAGGTACAATGAAGTGCAATTAAAATGTTCTCAAGACAATTCATAAAAGGATGAAATGTATTGCACCAAGTTTTATGGCCTAATAAAATGAAAATGTACCTTTACTCTGTTGGAAAGGTTTATAAAGAGTAAGGAGAGAAGAGGTAATATAAACAGGCAGTTTCTATTGCTTCTGAGCTGCTATCTAACCGTCAGATGAACTGTCCTGCATTTATACTAAAATAGAAATATACTGAGATGGAAATATCAGGCCTGAGACATTTTTTTTTTAGAATGGAAATAAACTTACTTATATTGAACTGAAATTACAAAACACCAAATTTAAAAATCACGCAAGTCTGTGTAGCAATTTACCCTGACATTTCCATCTATAATTATCTTAAATCATATATCTTTTTTTTTTTGAAAAATAATGGATGATGATGATAGGCAGATAGATAGATAAATTCATGCTATGTTTGCCCAGGGAAAGTGTTTTTTCAATAAGATAGGCAATCAAGAATAAAATTAGCACATACTTTTGCAAACAAAGTATTGCTGTTATACCATGTGCTGTTGGATGGAAGTGACCCATTGTTTCATTGCACTCCCTTAAGAAAAATATGGGCAATCACAGAATCCACACTAACATAACCTAAAAGAATTGAAATGTTGTCAGAGAGATCTAATTTCTGGTTTACTTACTGGCAGTATGAAGTCATGTGGTTCTACCAGCTTCAATGTGATTATCAATAAAAGTGGGTCCTTCTCTGCCCACTTCATTTGGCTTCCGGGTTTCAGATGACAATATGGTTTTGCTTCAAGTACAACCATAAGGACTGGTGTCCTTATAAGAAGAGAATGGAGATGAAAGGAGAGAATGATCATGTAAGGACAGAATTGGGGACTGAGGTACCTGGAGGCTTCAGGCTAGGGAACACCAGAGGTTGCTGGTGACCCACCTGAAGCCAGAGAAAGGCAAGAGAGAAAGTCTGCCTGAACGTTTGGGGGTCAGGGCATGATCTGGTTAACACCTTGATTTTGGGTTTCTAGCCCCAAAACCTGAGAAAATAAATTTTTGTTGTTTTAAGTGATCTCGTTTGTGGTACTTTGTGTTGGCAGCCCTGGGAAACTAATACAGAATTGTTTAAAAGATGTACATACAAAATTCCCTGCTCACCAATAATTAGAAAAATCAAATAATTCCACAAAATGACCATTCGGTTATTGATGACATTGCTATACATGACAGAACTGATTTCTCTGAGCTAATATTCCACTAGGGTAGACAATGCCCTAATTCTCAGTTGACCTAAAAGAATTATAATATACAACCTTATAACAAATTATACAATAATAAACATAAATGTTTAATTTTTGTTGTGCTTCTTTTCATAAAAAAGCAATATTAGAACAAAGTTCAGGGTATAATATATAAACACTATTCATTTTAGGGAAAATAAAAAATATTAATGTATTTTGTTTCTTTTTTAGTATTATAATGTCAGTTCTGAGTCTTTTCATAATAATGATTTTGAGTAGCACCAGGACTCAAATAATTCTAAGGTCTTCCATAGGAAAACCCTTGCCTCATTTTAATGATTAACTGAATCATTAAATAAATAGGAGTGTAAAATTACTAAAGCAAATTCTCTAGAAGAAGATAAATTTAGTTGCTTCAAGTGATAAAACTTCAAATCTGTATGGCTTAATACTGTGGTGACTATAAATCCCCAATGGCTGTGGAGTTGGTAGTTAAATGGTTCTGTTCACTGTTTTCTCAGAAACCCAGTCTGACAGGGGTTCGATGTGCCATCAGCTCTTGTCACTCAAGAACACCATTATCAGAGGACCTATGTTGATGACAGATGTGCCAAGTCCCCTTCTTTTCAACACCATGTGTATCATCCACCATCACAGGCATATCCAGAGAGACCTGTTGGCACAGTTTGAACAAAGATGTTTGGAAAAAAAACAAACAAAAAACTGAAACAGAATTTCTCAGCATGTTTTGAACTCCAAATCCTTCAAATAAGCTTTACTCTCTTGAAAACTGGTGACCTATGACATAAAAAGAATAAAAGACTTTCATATCCAATTATTATAAAACATGCATCAGAACCAGGAGACATGCAACTAAAACTCTCCTTAAAAAGGGTGTCTCTCCGGGCCCCTGGCTGAGCTTTCTTCCTCTCCGAGGGAGACTCCCGGATTGAACCCTGATGTGGTCCTGGGAAATCCTTCTGATCCTTTATCCCCTGTGGCGACAAGGCAAGTCAGTGTTTGTGAGCATGCCCTCTTTGGTGAGCCACTATTTTTCTACAGTCCTACTGTTTTCAGCCTGCTTCGTGCACATGCAAGTCAGGGGGCCCAAGTACTGTTTTCATGCCTCAGTCACTAAGGTTATTTTCTTCCCAGTTTGGAGGTCCCATGGGCAACCGTCTCCTAAACGTGTTCATGAGCTTCTGTGTCTCTTCCCATGCAATTTCTTGTGCGATGTCCATATCCAAAAGTCTTCCCTAGACCCTATTCCCAAAATCACTATCACTACCCCTTGGATTTTTTCTCTACATGTTAATAGCAGCTACTTTAAGACCCTTTATCTCATTCCAACTCATACTTGAAATACTTTGTTCAACTGAGTTTTATGGGCCTTTGTTGCATGACATTATTTACATTGATTGATTGTTACTGGGGTCTGGTAGCGTTCACCCTTTCTGGCTGCCCAGACTTTGATTGAGTATCTAGTTCGTCAGATCACTGTTTGGAAAACAGCTGATTCTTTTTTTTTTTTTTTTTTTTTGCTTTTTTTTGGTATGGGGGTAGAGCTCCCTGGCTGGGACTCGAACCCAGGCCGCAGCACTGACAGCACCAGCGCCGAAGCCTTAAGCCACTACACCACCAGGGAACTCCAAAACAACTGATTCTTACGTGTTTTCTTTTCTCATTCATAATAGCTTGCTGAAGACACACAGCATGCACAATATTCTGTTTCCTTCCAGGGATTGCGCTCAGAGATACAGGCCTAAGAGTATTAGGTCTGTCTTCTAAGCAATCTCCCTTTGTAACAGATGTTTAGGTTTCCATCTGGCCCTTGAAAGTGGTTACCAGAGAATAAGGAGGGGAGGGGCAGTGGTAGAAGTGGGGAAGGTGGGTGGTGAATGCACAATGCAATATATAGATGATGGATTATAGAATTGTACACTTGAAACCTATGTAATTTTACTAACCAATGTCACTGCAATAAATTTAATAAAAATTAAGTTAAATAATTATCACTTTTTATATTTTTATAAAGGTGGCTAACCATTTCAAGGCAGCAATGTTTGTATTAGTTAGAAAAACATTCACTAACCATTAATACAAAAGTCCCTCAAATCTCACATTCTTTCCTCCCTCCCCCAAATCAGTAATATGGCAATGCTAGCTAAAAGGGAGGCCAGAAAATGTAGTATATCTGTAGGACCAGGAATAAAGAGAGAACACCCATATTGGTTAGCCCAAGAAATCTGCATTGCAAAATCAGTGTCATGCTATGGCACTCAAATTTTCTCATTTTGTTGGCAAAATTTCTACCCCATTATCCCTGCTGCTCTGTCCTAAGAACAGCCAGTGTGGCACCGCTAAAACATATGCCATTCATTTGCTTACATCCTTCCAATGGCCTCTCTTCTCACAAAGAACTCGGCAAAACTTATGAGGCTAAACCCCAGTTTCCCCCTCACCCACCCACCACCCTGCTGTAACCACAACTGACAACCGGCTGTTCACCTCAGGGCAAATGGGCTCCCACAAGACAATTCTGGTAACTTTATTACCCACACCCCAACACCCCTACCCCCTCCTAGGTCCCTGAAAGCTCTTTCTAATATACTCAAGTGACTCACCGCTCAGGCCCTTCTAAACTTCTGATCGATGCTCAAAGTCATTGATCTGCAAAGGCTTTCCTGACTAACTGGTACAACGAAGGTTTTCTTTCTTGTTTCTAGTGTTTCTCTTGTGCAGTATTTCTGTAGAACACATAACTTTCCGTCTCCTGACTTCTGTAGTACCTGTTGGTCAGCAGCTGTTCCTGATATTCCTTGGACAATTTTGGAGCTGAGTAAAATTACCTTCGACATAGCTTTCTGGTCTGGTGCCACAGAGGGTACATTTCTAGGAAATTCCACCATCTTGGCCACTACTGTGTCTTTGCCAGCGTGGCCTGGATGGCAGGTAGAGGGTTTCTCTTCCTCAGACACTTAAGCTCAGCTCTAGAAGTAGTGCTTTTCTTTCTATCTGCTTTTCCCATGATGTGAGAGATCTCTTTATTTTTTTCCTACCAATCTCTCATTATGCCAGTCCCCTATCATAGTTAATAACTCTTCGTATTAAATTTGCCCTCTAACAATTCTGTGTGGGTTCCAGCTTCTATAATAATTAGAAGCTATAATAGATGCTCAATAAATGTTGATTTAATTGATAAGTATATTTCTTGCTTCCATTGTGATCTGAGGGATGTTGTTAGTTTTTAGTACTCTACCAAAAGCAAAATAATTTAGTTTTATAAAGAAATTTAATGAAGTTTGTTTTTCACTGTTATTCACAGCACCATATTTTAAGTTGATGGTTTGAACTTTATTGCACCCACTTCTCATTCCACAATTTTTCTCTAATTATGAAATACACAAGAACTTTAAAGTGTTACTGAAGAATATCCCAAACATGCAAGGAGACATCAGTTTGTTAATAAGACCAACACAGGGTGATAAGAAATTTACAAATTTTCATGAAGCGTGTTCTAAATGGAACTTTATATATAAACCTTCGTGCAACCATTATTTATTCTACTTTTGTTTTTTATATTAATAAATGAACCTATATTTATTATATTTTTTCTTGTACAATTTATACTAAGTCAATTCATACTTAGCATGAGTACCTAGGTTATCCCTTTAGCTGTCCCAGGGTCTCTTATTGTTAAGTGTATGTTTTAGTGTTTATGTTTATTGTTGAATTACTCTTCCTTGTCTATTTTAAAAAGCCATGTAATCACCCAATTTCACATAATGAAAATAAATGAAAAATTATAATTCTATACATGTAATCACAATCTTGAAAATGTTAACAGCAAATGTAGAAATCCTTTGTTATCTGGTAAATATCATAAAAACTCTGTGCTGGATAATATCGGGATATTTGTTTTCATAACATGTTGCTCACATCGACAGTTTTATGAGTTAACACTTCATAGACTTCTAGATACCTGGAAAGTTTATATTTATTCATGCCCAATTCAGTTTGACACCATAAAAAAATCCTTCTGTTGATGAATGTGTGTGCTGTGGACCCATTTCTTAGAAAGGCTGACAATGCAAGAGCTACTGAAAGCACAAAATAGTATGTTTGCTGTCATATTTTTTCATGATCAACTTGTGGTGGCCCCTGGGGTACAGAGTGTGAAGGAGATCTTGGGGAGAGGAGCTTACACCCATGAGCTTATCATTCTGTCTGGGAATCAATAAATATTTCTAGCTTACTCTTGAGACTGTCATTCACAGAACAGACTCCAAGAAGCACTGCAGAATCTTTGAGAACTTAATATTCTATAAATCAGATTAGAAACACTACATCCCATAGAACAATCCAGGCCCTGGACAGACTTTGTACAGCTTATAAGCTAAAAATAATTTTTATATTTTTGTTAAGGGCTGTGAAACAAGTCAGCAAGCAAACAGCAATTAAGGCAGAATATACAACAGAGACTGTGTGTGGTCCACAAAACTTAAAATATTATCTAGTTTGTTACAGAAAAAAAAATTACTAATTTTTGAATTAGTAATTTTCCCAAATACTAGGCAAATCTGTGAACGGCATGTACACTGCATGGCACAAACAGCACAGCAAAGATGATGCAAACCAGACTGTCTCTGAAATCACCGTTTAGAGGTGAAACAAACTTGGGGAATCAACTTACCCAGGTGAACTGCCTGCAAAAATCAACGAACAAACAAAATTTCAACAGACAGTCTCCAAATGATTTTAATAGAATCGATTTTCTCCAAGGTAATGCAGAACATGTTCAAAGTCCAATAAAAAATTACTTGACATTATAAAAACTGCAAAATGTAACCAATGAATAGCTGCAAACCCCAAGTTGAGAAAGATTTTTAAAGCAGGTATCATAAGGTATTATAACCATGCTCAACTTGGTAGAGGTGAAAACTCTTTTATTATTATTTTTTTTATTTTTTTTCCGTTTTGGTATGTGGGTAGCTCCCTGGCTGGGAATCGAACCCAGGCCGCAGCGCTGACAGCACCAGCGCGGAAGCCTTAAGCCGCTACACCATCAGGGACCTCCCCGAAAACTCTTAAAACACAAAATTCTTGTCAGAGAAATAGAAACTACACACACACACACACACACACACACATACACACATAAAACTAAGTAGAAGTGTTAGACCTGAAATTTGTAATACTTGAAATAAAAATTCACTGTGAAGGCTTAATCAGAATGTATAAGATAGATGAAAATGTCAAAGAACTCAATGACATGTCAAAAAAAAAAAAAAAAAAAAAGGAAAAAGATTAAAGGAAAATTAGAGCCTCAAAGATTTTTAGGATAATGTCAGAAAGTCTAACATTTATTACTTTAGAGTTCTAGAAGAAAAGAGGAAATAAGATTAGTTCAGAATAAAAAAGAAATAATGCCGAAATCCCCCAAATTCGGTTTACAAACCATGAAAATACAGATTAAAGAAGTTCAGCAAACTTTGGAAAGTATAAATCATGCCCGTAACATCATGATCAAAGATCTGAAAGCCAAAGATAAAAAATACACTTTTTTTTTGGTGGTTCCCTGCCTGGGAATCGAACCCAGGCAGTGGCATTGAGAGCACAGAGGCCTACCCACGACACCACCAGGGAACCCCAAAAATATGCATTCTTGAATGTAGACAGCACAAAAAAGGACACTTGACATATAAGGGTATAACAATTCCAGTCTCTGTGAATTTCTTTTAGAGAACATGGAGTCTAGAGGACATTGGAATGACATATTTAAATTACTTGGGAGGAAGGAGGGAGACAAACTTTCAACCCAGAATTCTAAATCTTATGACAATAGCCTTAAGAAATGAATGCTAAAATCCTCAGATGAAGGAAACTAAAATGATTTGTGAACAGTATTTCTGTGGAAAAACAAAAAACACACACACAAACAAAAACGGTAAATGAAATTCATCAGGTTAAAGAAAATTGGTTACAGAGGCAATGTTTAAACTATAAGAATGCACGTTAAAATAAGGTAAATAGCTGATACTATTTTATTACCGTTTTTTAAAAATAATTACGAATGCTAAAACCTAAATTTATAAAGCTTTCCAGGAGAAATTTCAATGTATGTGTCCTATGTTTATGACAACCATAACATAAAATAAGGAGAAAAAAGAACACCTATATGGCTTTAAAATAAACATTTTACTTGAGCTGGCAATTTGCTAACTTGAATTAGAATTGTAAAGGTTAGTTATGCATTTGGTAACTGCTAGAGCTATCAATTAAAAAACAAAAAGAGATACAGACAACACATTCTACACACAATCTATACACAAGGCTAATAAAAAACTCAGCAGGGATTTATTTTTTGGAGATTTTGACAAGCCGTTTCTAAAATTTATATCGACACACAAAGGGAATACAATAATAATTTTGAAAAGGAAGAAAGTACTTCTCAGAGTCGTTATTTCCTGATTCAAAGCTACACTGAAGCTACAATTATCAAGTCATAGATAAATACAATAGATTAAAGAATCTGCAAATATTCTCTGACAAATACGGTCAAGTGACTGTGGGCAAAGGTGAAAGGAAAATTCAGTGAAGGAATAAAAAAACCACTCCTTTCAAAACATGGTCTGAAATATTCATGCCCCCAAAAAGATGAAACTTGATGCATACCTCACAATTTATACAACAATTAATTCAAAGTGGACGCTAGAGTAACATATAGAATGTAAAACTGGAAGGAGGACAAGATGGCGACTGGAGAGGAGGTCCCTAAAGCCTCTCCCAGAAAACACAATTGAGTGGCCACCCAGAAGCCAAGAAGGAGGACCCTAGGTGACAAAAAAAGGCAGCTGAGACATCCACACATTGCAAGTAAACACCTAAGGTTTGGAGAGAAGGGGGCGAGCGGGAGAGAGGGGAGGGAGCAAAGACGGATCGCAACAGGGCCGGATCGCGGCTGACCGCAGTGCATGGGAGGGGAGAAGCCAGGAGGCGACAAGAGAAAAAGCCCTAGCAAAGTGGCAGAATAAGTGGGAGTCCGTTGGGGAACTGGGCTGGGGAACTGGAATTTGGAGCGGCGAGTTGGGGACAGACCTTGGGAGCCAGCCTCTGGAACTCTTGAGTGGTGGCGGGGCTGAGCGAGGACTCTGAACTGCAGAGACGACATCTTGGCTCTAGGCTCCCTTGGGACCCACAGCGCAGGCGCGCATGGCCCCTGCACAGATGGGGCTGCGGCTCCCGTTCAGGCCCACTGCGGAGGTGGACCGGCTGCCGCGCGGGCAGTGCACAGTCCCCACACAGACAGGGCTGTGGCTCCTGTTCCTGCCTGCTGCGGGGGTGAGCCAGCTGCTCCGCGGACAACACACGGCCACTACACAGACGGAGCTGCGACTCCCGTTCAGGCCCGCTGCTGAGGTGGACTGGCTGCCGTGCAAGCAGCGCACAGCCCCTACACAGACAGAGCTGCGGCTCCTGTTCAGGCCCGCTGCAGAGGCGGACCGGCTGCTGTGCGGGCGGTGCACAGCCCATACACGGACGGGCAGCACACAGAAATACAAAGGATTATAAGAAAATATTATGAAGAACTTTATGCCACTAAATTTAACAACCTAGAAGAAATGGACAAGTTTCTAGAAACTTATAGCCTACCTAGATTGAACCAAGAAGAACTGGATAATCTAAATAGACCAATTGATAGTGAAGAGATTAAAACGACTATCCATAATCTCCGTAAAGGCAAAAGCCCTGGACCAGATGGTTTCACCGATGAGTTCTACCAAGCATTCAAAGAAGATTTAACACCTATCCTCCTCAGACTCTTCCAAAAAATTGAAGAGGAGCAATACTTCCTACCTCATTCTATGAGGCCAACATTACTCTAATACCAAAGCCTGGCAAAGACAACACAAAGAAAGAAAATTATAGACCAATATCTCTGATGAACACAGATGCAAAAATTCTAAACAAAATATTAGCAAACAGAATACAACAATGCATCAAAAAGATCGTACATCAAGATCAAGTGGGATTCATCCCAGGAGCACAAGGATGGTTCAACATACGAAAATCAATCAATGTGATACACCACATAAACAAAATCAAAGATAAAGACCATGTGGTCATATCCATTGATGCAGAAAAAGCTCTCGACAAGATACAGCATCCACTTACGATCAAAACACTAAATAAAATAGGTATAGAAGGAAAGTATCTCAACATAATAAAGGCCATATATGAGAGACCCTCGGCTAACATCATACTGAATGGGGAAAAGCTGAAGCCTATTCCCCTAAAATCAGGAACAAGACAGGGATGCCCCCTGTCACCACTGCTATTTAATATAGTACTGGAAGTTCTAGCCACAGCAATC
>PVJL010011929.1:0-40040 GCA_004026885.1 Lyroderma lyra | reverse complement strand
TTTGGAAAATTGTTACATAAAACATTTCTAAATAAGAGCAATTGATCTATCTAATAATAGAAACTGGAACTATACTAAATGCATGCCAAATTAAAATTCATGTTCAGCTCCAATTCAAACAACAGATGAAATAAATTGTACCTATAATACACAATTGATTGCTCATGGCAATCCCAGGCCATTAAGAATGGCCTGCCAGCCCATATTTGCAAGTTCTAATATCTTAGGTGAGCATTATTTAAGGGCAGTCAGTACCTCTGATGCTCTAGCCATGCCTGCCAAGGGCATTTTTGGAAAGGGTACCGTGGTTCGTATGGTGCAACGGTTAATTCTATGTGTTAACTTGCCTGGGCGATTTGAGAAGCTGGGCAGGTATTTGATCAAATGTTATTCTAGGTGTGTCAGGGAGTGTTTTGTGAGGAGATTAACATTTGAATTAGTAGACTGATGTAGAATGCTCTCCCTGTGTGGGCTGGCCACTTCCAATCTTCAATTGAATAGAACAAAAAGACCGACTAAACTGCTGGACTAATTGAGCTGGGTCAGCAGCCTTCTTCTCAACTGGAACTTACCCTAGTGGCTCGGGTCTTCGGACAGACTGGGACTATACCACTGTGCCCCCTGGGTCTCCAGCCTGCGAATTATGAATCTTGGGACTTCACAACCTCAATAATTGCATGAGCCAATTCTTTATTCATTATCTCTCTGATAAATAGATAGATATAAATCTACATAGGTCTCTCTCTATATAATACATAATATATATTAGAATATATTATATATAATATATTGCAATATATTATATATTATATAACATAGAATATATATTAGAATATATAATATATATATAAATTTTATGCATATAAAACCTCTCCATAGAGAGAGATACAATCAAAATTATATATATATTATACTTATATTATATATATAATACACACACACACACAAATATATATATATTTTTATATATATATAAATATATATATATTCAGTTTCTCTGTATATCGTTTCTTCCTAAGGTAGTTCTTACATAGGGCTACCTTCATCATTATTCTAGTGTTAGGATTGGAGATTTCTTCCTGTTTTCAAAGTGAGGAAATGAAATACGCAGAATAGAAGTACATACATAGCAATAACACGTGGATGAAGTAGCTTAAAGGCCTTCTACGTGGAAGACATTGACATAAAAGCCAAACTTTGTTAAAAATGTTAATAACCAAGATGACAAGGAGATCAAAGGAGAGAGTGCAGGGACATAATTAAAGCAGAATTGGACAGTTGCATGTACACACTAGACCACGGGTGACATTAAGAAGAAAGTGACCATTTCCTCTGGAGCAAAGAGGAAAGGGTCTGCTGAAGAGGATACAACTGGGCTGGATGTTAGCAACAGTCTCTCTAGGCCACGTGCTGCAACCTGCAGCTCCCACGTGGCCCCTGGAACACTTGTTCTTAGAGCTTCCCACGATCTCTCTCTCCTCCACAGTCTCCTAGTCCTGATCCTTTTCCCTTGTTTCTTTTCTCTCATGTTTCTCCTTCTCTTGAAAGGTTTGGGTCAACATTAATTATGCACACCATCTCTAAGATTATAACTGTATGCCTTTTTAAAGGTGCTGGCCAGTTTTTTCACATACTTGCAGGTGTATAATTTTACAGAGAAGCAAAATGTAATCAAACGGTACAAATATAAAATACAAACATGGTTTTTATCCATTTTAAAGCAGTTTCGTTGCCCTCATTATTTTACTTGGCCCTCCCCTTTTCTGGCATTTGCCCTGACCCCACAAGTCATTCCCACTCGTATGTAGTCCTGTATCTTTTCCTCGTGATCATATAATCATACACACACACGCATGCATATACATATTTTTCCTTGGTGATTGTCTTACAAAAATAAGTATATTATGCACACTTTTTTCGTATTTTGTCTTTCTCATTCAAAAATTCTATGTGAATTCCTCTAAGTCTCCTAGCAGTGTTCCAATTCATTCTTTTTAAAACAGTATAATATTTCATTGTGTAGATAGATACACAATGATTTTGTCAATCATTGCCACAAAAACAAGATTTTTGCCTCCAGATTTTTACTGCAATAAACGTCATGTCCATATACCCTGGGATTCTTTTACTTCTCTGGTATAGATCTTCACACAAGTGGAATTCTTTGGTTGACACACAAGCACATGTGCGCACGCGCACACGCCCACCTCCCGCCCCCCGCCCCCCCCCCTCTCCGCGCACACACACACACTTGATTTTAATAGATATTGCCAGGCAGGTTGCTTTCAAAAAAATGTTTTAATTCACACCACCAATGTGTGAGAAAACACTCTTTCTTTATTCCTGTCAGTAACAGATGTTTTTTTTTTTCAATCTTTAGGCATTGCTTTCTTCTTTTGTCGACTCTATTTAAATTTTGAATACGTAAAACATTTACGTGATTCCAAAGCCAAAACTATATCACCGATGACATTCAGAGAAGTGATATTTTGTCACTGTCCTCTCCATCTGGTTGCTTCTTTCCCCGATAGGTAATCATTTTTACTCCATTTTAGTTGATTCTCTAGTATTTCTTTTTCAAATTTACTTTACTTACATTGTCATTTATACACTTAACCCTTTTTCTTAAACAAAAGAAAAGAATTTTATTTATATTTCTCTGTACTGAGCTCTTTTCCTTACATTACATCCTGATTCTCAAGCTACCTGTGTGTGGAAGTAGGCCTTCCTCATTCTTTTTATTACAGCTACACGGGGTTACACTGTATGAATGCACCACAGCTTATCCAGTGCTCTCCAGCGGGTGAATAGTGAGTTGATTTTAATCTTTTGCTGCTATGAAAAAATTCCATAGTGAATAATCTTTACCATAAGTCATTTCATATTTTTCTGATGTGTTTTTAGGCTAGATTCCTAGAAGTGAGATTGCTGAGAAAAGGATAAATGCATATATAATTTTTTCTAGATATTACCAAATGTCCCTCCTTAAGGGTTGTACAACATGGTACTCTCACAAAATAGATGAGAGTGATGATTTCTCCACAGCCTTGCCAAATTCTATGCTTTTAAATTTTTAGATTTTCATGAAACTGACACATGAAAAATGACAATATAATTTAAATTGTATTTCTCTTATTATGAGTGAGGTTAATGATTTTTTCATTTGTTGAAAGGCCATTTACAATTATTTTTTTCTGTGAATTACTTGTTCATATATTTTGCCCATTTTTCTGTTGGGTTATTTGTCTTGCCTCCTCAATTTTAGCAGCTGTTTATATTTTAGTGATAATAGCCCTCTGTGTAAATTGAAAATATTTTTAATTTATTTTATTACTTTGCTTATGGTGCTTGCTTTTAATCATACAAAGTATTTTTAAATGTTATTGAACCTAATTATTTTAAATTGCTTATGGATTTTGAGTCACATTCAGTAAGCATCTCTAATTCTAATTTATAAGATTCATTCATGCTTGCTTGCAGGAGGTGTAGTCCTCAGAGTTTTACTTTTAGATCACCAAGCATTTTGGAGTTTATCTTTTTATATAGGGCAAAGTACAGACCTAATTAGATCTTTCTTCAAAGGTCTCAACACCATTAATTTAAAAGTCCAACTTTTCCCTACAGATATTAAATACCATTCTTATCATATACCAAACTTTCATGTACATCAGGGTCAATTCTGTACAATATTTCATTTGTCTATGCATGCACCAATGTCATACTCATATGAAGGGTTTATAACATAGAACAGTGGTTCCCCACCTTTTTGGTATGGGGGGAGGGGGATAACTTTGGGGTGGGAGGGGTGGAGGAAAGAGGCATGCGTGAAAGTGCTAAATAAAATAACGGTGGGACATGCACAGAATAAAACAAGTATCAGATTCTGACTTAAAACCTGCCACCAGAGGCAGCTGCAAAATTAAACTACATCAACTCACTTGCCACTATAAAGCCTGCCACCAGACACAGCTTAACTGTCACTTGCCACTCACTGATAGGGTTTTGATATGAGTCTGCAAGCAATCGATTTCTTATGGTCTCTGTGCAGTCAAACCTCTCTGCTAATGTTAATCTGTATTTGCAGCCGCTCCCCAGTGCTAGCATCACCGCCTCAGCTCCCCCTGCGATCATCAGGCATTAGATTCTCATAAGAAGCACGCAGCCTAGATCCCTCACATGCGTAGTTCACAATAGGGTTCCAGTTCCTATGAGAATTTAATGCTTCTGCTGACCTGACAGGAGGAGGAGCTCAGGTGGTGAGGCCAGCAAGGGGGAGCAGCTGTAAATACAGGTGGAACTTCACTGGCTAGCCCACCGCTCACCTCCTGCTGTGCAGCCAGGTTCCTAACAAATTGGGGATCCCTGACATATAAGACTTGTCAAAACAGAGCAAGTCACCATTTCCATCACTGACACTTCTATTTTTCAAGATTTTTCTGTCTTTATTTGTTTATTTTTCCACATAAAATTTTAAATTAACTGCAGTGGCATTATTAAAACTTTTTCTACTATTTCCATTGAGATTGTGTTAAATAAATGAATACCTTTAGGATGCTGAGTCTTCTCATCTAAGAACATTGTAGGTTATCCCACTTGTTCAAATCTAATTTGGGGTCTTTCAGAATATTTTAAAGTTTTCCTTATTTAACTTTTGTACATTTCTTAAGTTTATTTCAAGGTATCTCATTTTCTTTGTTTTCTACTCTTGCATAACAAATTACCACAAATTTAGCTTACAATAATACCCACATATTAGTTCTCTATGTCAAAAGTTCAAGAGAGTTCAGTGGAGTTCTATGCTAAGGGTATTACATGACTAGAATCAAGGTGTCAGCCAGGTTGGGTTCTTATGTATTGGCTCTGGAAAGAGTCCATTTACAAGCTCATTCAAGCTGGCAGAACCCAGTTCCTTGCAGCTGTAGGACTAAGACCCCCACTTCCTGCTGACTGTCAGCTGGGACCTCTCACACCTGCTTAAGGCCTCCCACGTTTTTCTTTCTCATGTGGCCCCCTCATCTTTCAAATGAACAATAGCACATTGAATCCTGCTCATGCCTTGTATCTCCCCATTTCCTCTCCTGCCTTAATGGTTCACTTGACTCTATCAGCCCCGCTTGTAGATATTTCTATCTTAAAGTCAACTCTGCCATGTGACATAATGTAATCATGAGCTGTGATGTCTCATCATATTTACAGGTTCCAAGGATTAGGGTGGGACATATTTGAGGGGAAGGAGAACGCACGTTAGAAAATCTGCCTACCACAGTCCATGTTCCAGCCCCCAAAGACTCACCCAAATGCAAAATGTTTATATCCTCTCAAGGTTTCCAGGGGTCTCATCTCATTATAGTATCAGCTCCAAGTCCAACAATCTCATCAGCTCAAAAGTCCAAAATGTCACCTACACAATGAAATAATTTTTTGAATCAAGTACCTTTGAATCTCCTGACCACAATTTCTGTCCATCCATGGGTCTGGGGAATTAAAGAATCAAGTTAACTGCTCTTAACACACATTGGTGGGACAGGCAGAGGATAACAGTTACAGACACTGTGATTCCAAAAAGGGAAGAAAAAATCCAGTCTCTGCTGCACAGCAGTTTTGAACTCCAGGGGCTCAAACCTCTTTAGGTGTCAGGGTTTCTGCAGTTCTCAGCCTAACCCATGTGCTTGGGATGCTCACACTCACGCTCTCCTTTTCATGGTCATGGTAGCACACAACTTCAGCGGAGTGGGTTTATCAGCCTGTTTCCTGCCAAGAGAAATGTCGTGCCTGGGAATCTCTACAATCTCGCTCTGCCTCCCAGCCCAACCTGACAGGGTTGGTGCAGACATAAAATTCTCAAGAAACTTGTGGGCATGGACTTCATGGATGTTCACTCCATTAGTGGAAAGGTTCGTCCGCAGATCATGTGTGGATAATCCCTTCTGTATTTTTAGCTTCTGCTGAGATAGAGAGACAGTGCCCTTCAGTTCCCCAGAGTCCCTGGGTTTGAGATCCATGGCTCTTCATCATCTGCTACTGAGTACCTGACATTCTGATCTTACAGTTTCAGTAAAAGGTGTCAGTGAAATGCCGTGCAGCAGTGTCCTTGACTTTTCCTCATAGCACGCTTTCAGAAACTATTTCATAATTTTAGCATCATCTGCCACCTGACAAACCTGAGAACTTCCTGAATCATTAAGTCCTGGTTCCTAAAGTCACATGTCAGGGAGAATTCATAAAATCTATCGAAACTTACAGCTGATTGGCCTTGGAAAATATCTAAACCAATGATTCTCAGCTGGGGACCACTCCCCCCGGGGAATATTTGACAATGCCTAATACAGTTTTGTTCTTCACAACACAGGGGAGGGAGGAGGAGGTACTCCAGGTTTCCAGTAGGTAGAGGCCAGGGAAGCTACTAAACATCCTACAATGCACAAAAAAATGCTCTCCCCTCCAGTAATCAATTACCTGGTCCTAAATATCAATATTGCCGAAGTTGAGAAACTCTGATGTAAACAAGCCCCTTTATTTTAAAGACGAAAGTCCCTAGACCCAGAGAGGTAGATGGTCAGCCCAAGTCTCAAAGTTCTGCTGGACCCGAGTCAGAATTATTACCGAACCTCTGGTCTTCTTCCTGTTATGTTGTGATTTTATATCTATAAATCCCTTATTCAACATTTGGCGCTGGGCAGGCCATGCATTCTAAACATCTTTTTCATAATTAGGAAATGGATTAAAAATACAATATTTCAGAATTAAGACTAATGATGATAAATAGTTCTCGTCAGTGAGTAAACAGCACCCCTGGAACTCTTTCCATGTGTGTGCATTCAGGCTGCTGACAAGATCGCCGGTCCCCTTTCACATTCTGGGCCAGCCCTTCTCCTCACACCTGGTGTCCACCAAGCCAGACCACCCACAGCCACGATTACGGAGGGTTGGACACGCCTAACCGGTTCCTGTATTCAGATAAAACACAGATCCAGAAACTTCAGGGTTTTGGGGTTGTTGTTGTTTTCTTTTTTTACCACAGTCTACTATTCACCAAAGCATATTATTCTCAGAAGGTGGAAAGGTAGCTATTTCAACTTTGAAAATAATGACAACTGGATTTCAAATCCTCTATAGCGTTTTCCATGCTACGCCATTTATGTGGAATGCATGGTTTTGTTTGCTTTGGTTTTTTACCTCCTACGTACCAGTTGCACCTCAACGGATGTTTTGGCACTGACTTTAAAAAGAAGTGCTAGGAAAGAGACAAACTGTTAGTGATTTAGCGCTTTCTACCACAAGCCTGGCTCTTTGAGAAATCCTGATATTTGTAATTCAACTAAACTGGATGTAGTATCAGCCCTGAAGGTTGAGCTACTCTAAATATTGAATATGGCTGAGATACACAATTTACACACCTCACGGGAAAACCATTAGCACCTTAACTGGCTCAATTCGCATTATAATTCTTTAAAACATGGTGCATTTTTCTCAACAATCAGAATACTCTCTCTGGTGGAAAAGCAAAGGAGTGACCCCACTGTTTATTTCTCCTCTATTAGAGCCCTGCAAGGTTTCGTCCGGAATACAGCACTTGGCACCCACCCGTCGGCAGCGGTGTTGAAAGGTAACCCTCAACCAACGGGCCTGCCTTGCTCAAGGTGACAACTCCTTCCAAGGGTGGCCCACACCCAATGCGTGATCTACAGAGTTATGCAAACCCAGTCGCTTTGCTCAAACCAGGGTGATTCTGAAGGCCACTGGAGCTCTTGCAGAGCCATTCAGGAACCGGCTGAGGTCTCCAATGGCACTGTCCAACTTTAGCCGTCATCTACTCCTGCTTCCTTTCCTTCTGTATTGTAGGCATCCATCCCAAGAACGCTCCCTGATAGACATCCTCAATGCTAATTTCCCTCCCCGAGACGGCTCCCTGGGGAATGCAAGCTGGACAAGAGCACCCTTAGGGACTGAGGCTTGTTCTGTGGTTTTTCATCAGTGCTGATGCCAGTGCATCTTGGCAAGTCATTCTGATAAAGAACATCATTTTGTCCCTCAGCTATATTTTTAGTTATAAACAAAATAATAAGTCACCAAGTTTTTTTACCCCCATCAGCTGTGGATGGAGACTGCTTAGGCTTTGGCATTGACCCCTGGTGGTCAAGCATCCCGGATGTACCTCTAACCCTCTTCAGGCTACACTCTCCAAGCTGTCAAGAGGAAAGAAGAAAGTGCCCGCATCATAGGATTTGGGGGCTGATCAAATGAGATATAACACCCAAAACAAGAACAGAGGAACTTCTCAGTAAATATTTGCTCTATTTTCTCATATACTTTTTCCTATTTGGCATGAGCTGATTCATATGCTTTGCCCATCAGTGGTCTCAGATACTATTAAGCAAAATATCTGCTACCATGCCTCTGATATTGTATGACATCCAACAGCATCCTGAAAAAGGATGTCTTCCAGTAGCTCATACTATTAATACTTCCTCTCCAAGCATAATATTTGTCATTAAATTTTATAGGCTTGTCTACCACATTGTGACTGGAACAAGGTTTTGTTTTGCTTTTTATTTTGTTGTGCTCTTTTTTTCCTACAAGCAGGGAAATCCTGAATAACCTTTCTCAATCTTCAGAAATAAAATGTGTCCACTGATTGGTCTAAAGCATTATCTTATCATTGTTCTGAAAAAATACATTGATAAATGTATTTTGACCGTACTTTAGAAAGATTTGAAAATCTGGTGGTTCCATCCCACTACTTGACAAAGTTTCGTGTCAGACAGAGTACCGAAATCTTAAGGAAAAATCAATGCTTGGTCTAACAAAATGAGATTTTCATACATCCATTGTTTGTACTTGTATGTTTTCAGCTTGGGAAAATTCAGCACATTTAAAACTTCTGTTATATCGGCACATGTAGAAGAATCACATTCTATATTCACATCTAAGCCCTGCTCACTATTTATATTTATGATGTTATTCAAAGTTGTGGTACTTGCTTTACTATTTTCATCACTACTTCCATGCTTCAGTTAACAACTTTTGAGCCACTGATCCATTTCTGTGACTCAAGAATATAACATCTTAGAAAAGTAAGAAGGAAATGTGGAAATCTAAGAAATGTAAGCAAAAATATGTAAAGGAGGTGAGAATGAGTTAGTCAAGATAAACTACACCCTGTTTACCAAAAGAGCTGGCTGGGAGAAAAGGGTATCTGCAGTCCTAGCCAAATGCATAAAGCCTTTCAGAACAAAACATTCATCGTACCTTTTGAATCCTACAATGTGAATGAATCATTCTTTTCATTTCCTCTGAAACCTTCAAACTGCTTGCAAACCATGTGATGGACTTCTAGAACCATAAAAACCTACAAACCACACTCTGAGATATAACGGTTCTACCCAGGCGATAGCATTGGTCTCCACCTTGCCCAAAGTCAGGGGTACATGCATCGGGTCAGATCTGCTCTTTTGAGTTGTAAAGACTCAACGTTCAGTTGAATTTCATCACTTGCCTTAGAAATGTTCAGTTGTACACAAGACAGAACAGCGCACGTCAACCACTGCTTGCATCAGCTAGTTTGGCTTGTTAAGTGGGTAGAAGACTTTTCCTTACATTCCTGATTTGTTCACAAAACAGGTGCCATGAGAATTGTGTAAAATTCAGCCATATTTGAAGGGATCTGTGTGAAATTGGGGTGACCTGGGCTAATGCCTTGTAGACACCAGGGATTCTGAATTCTAACCCTTATTCTGCAAATCACTTGTGATAGGAATTTTAACAAATGGTTTAGCTTCTTTTAACTCTGTTGGCTTCTTCTTTGTGAGCAAAGGTTATATGTAGTTTTCTGCTGAAAAAGCAGAAAAAGTAAAAATAAAACAGACTCTTTCTATGAAATCAAGATTTCAAGCACACCCAACTAGATTAATATTTATTACTACTTTAAATTCTAAAAATAATGTTCCCAAACTCATGACTATTGGAATAAAAGTTGATACCTAAAGTGTCAAAATGGTTTCTCTCTTCCTTACAATTGCTCCATTCCATTTTACTCTAATGCCCAGTGAAAAGGGGACATTTTTATCCCTAAGTTAAACCAAATGAGGAAGTCAGGGCTAGTGAGAGACTGACTTGTCAGTCTAAGGCATGCGAGGAGCCACTGGTGATGATCACCCCCAATTAAAGCTAGGGGCTAGACAATTGCAAAAACATGGATAAACCTGGAAGGAATTATGCTAAGTGAAGTTAGTCACAGGAAGTCAAATACGGCATGCTGTCACTTATATGGAACATCAGAAATAGTCAAGTGTATAGAAGTAGATGATAGAATCATGGTTATGAGGGAAGAGCAGGAGAGGACAAGAAGGGCTGTTGTTCAGTTGGGTAGAAAGTTACAGCTACACAAGGGGAGTAAGGTCTGGAGATTGGCTGTACATGAAGAACAGAATGCCTGCAGTTAACAATGAGGCACTGTGTACTTAAAATTGTTTTAAAAGGGTAGATCTCATGTTGTGTTCTTACCACAGAAACAAAACAAGCCAAAGAGACACAAGGAAACTTTTGGTGGTGATGACAGTGTTTAATACCTTGATTGTGATGGGAACACAAATATATAGAGATTATAAATATAGATACAGATATACATGATATAGATAGAGATATCCAAACCCACCAAACTATACATTAATTATGTGCAATTGTTTTGTATATAAATTATACTTCAAATAACTCTGGGGGGAAAAGGCCAGGGGAGAAAACACAAAAGAATGCTTTATCTGGATCGAACCATGTAGGACCCTGGAAGGTTGGGTAAGGAGGTGAGGGGGTTATGGGGGGGGGGGGGGCCAGAAAACAGAAAAGGGGAGCAGGAGGGAGGCCAAGATAGCGGGGACTTCAAGGATCCCCTAGTGAAGGCCAGCTCACTGGAGTGAAGGAAGACCAGATGTGGGGACAGGGGGCAATTGTGGACACCTCTTCGGACTCTGTTCACAATTGGGTAACAGGGCTATGACCTTTCTGGAAAGGGCACTGGCCGTGTGGTGCTCAATGGCTGAGGGTCTGGATTCCCTTTATTAAGATGCACCGTGTCTTCAAGCAAGTACCAATTTGGGGAAGCTGATCTCTCTCGCTCCTCAACAACCCCACCTTGGGTCGGCACCCAGCTTCAGGCCCCTGTCTTTTCCCTCAGCACCTGGGTTCTGTTCCCAGTGGGTATGGAGGGAGCCACACTGCATTGGGGGCCACACTTGAGCTCTCAGACCCTGCAGGTCAGAGCCTGTTTTCCAAAGAAATCTTCACCTAGGCCTTAAAGGTACCTTTTTTTCCTTTTTTTAATTGAGTGTTTCTGTATCAACACTGGAGACATTTAAAAATATATACATGCTATAGAAAATAAAGTCTCCTATCAGAGTAAACATTTAAAGCATGTTACACAACAAAACAGCATTCAAACATTTTTATTTTAGAGGCATAAAAAAGCATCATTTCTTTAGCAGAAGTTTAAAAAGGAGAATTCACCTTCCAATTATAGAAACTCATCCTCCAAGTCCCAATTTATAAATTTGAAATAGGAGTAATGATCTCTATGTCACATAAACTGGGACATTTTTAAGGTGAGAAATAGAAAAAAAATAAAAGAGAAAATGACTTATATCTCTATTTGTGTGTGTATATTTTTAAAAGCAGTCGTCACCCTGGTATGAAAGCTTCATTATATCTGTGCTGGATGACAAATTTCATTTTAGCTTTCTTATCTAGTCATATATTCCCATAGTGTTAACAAGTCATGATACTCTGACTTGATAGGGACAGCCACCAAAAATCCGAAATAATAAGAAAATAATCAAGAAACTATGTTGCTGCAATATTTCTATTTCTGACAGATGCCCCACTGCTTTGAAAGAGATCTCTTATGTGTGCCGTCTACCTGCTAGCTGTACCTGATACAAATCGCACAGGTTCTAGACCAGCAGTTCTCAACCTGTGGGTCACGACCCCTTGGAACTGAATTAAAGGGTTGCAGCATTAGGAAGGTTGAGAACCACTGTCATACTTTCCAGGGTAGACTGTACATCACCCCACATCAGTCCCCCACAACTTCACTTATACATCCTTTACATTGCATTGTGCATGCAAGAAATTATCAAATGCCAAATAGTTTGAGAAACCCCAGGACAGAAAAAAAGGAATGGGGTCAGTGGATGATGAAAGCCTTAATGTGGGAATTCAATCAGCTGAGGGCAGGTTACATTCCTGCTGATGCTGACTCATGCGTGCATGTATGTGTGTGCGCGCACATGCAAGAGTGTGCGTGTATGTGACACAGAGAGACAGAGGGTAGTAGGCTGAAAGCTAAAGAAAATAAGATGTGATCTAATTTGAAAGGGTGTAAGAACAACCAGAAGGAATCTCTTAATGGGTCACTAGAGTTAGCAAGAATCATCTAGAAAAGGATTAAATAGAGAAACATGTTCTGGGCTGACAGAAAATGTCCAAAGAAATGTTAGAAAATCAGAGAGATGTTTACTCTCATAGGGGAATGGGGCCCCATGGAAAGCCTGAACCTACTTACAAAATAAAAGAAGCCGAACCAAGAGAAAATACTGGAACACCTACATACAAGTAGAGCGAAATTTGTTTTTTCTGCCCAGGAAAACAAAAAGAGACCCAAAACAGTGGAAAGAAAACAAGGGCTAGAGGAGAGACAGAGGAAATTCTGGAGACACCTGCCCGTGTTGGAAACAGAGCTAGGAAGAAGTCAGGAAGTGAAGCACCGGAATTTGAGGAGGTTGAATGGATGCGTGTCACCCATACGGAAATAGACATCTACCAGTGCATAGGGGCCTAACGATCTCGAATCCTGGACAAACAGAGATCTTCCCACAAAGCTTTGTTTAACTAAGTGCGTTATTCTGGAAACCTATGAGGCCTGTAGGGGGCCAGAAACAAGAAAAAGAGAGGAGACAAAATCAATTCCCAGACCAAATTCTCATCAATCTGGAGCATATTTTCAAGATCCGGTTATTGGAGGACAAATTTCTGAGTCTTCCGGGGTGGCCGCGGAAAACACGGTCACCGCAGTAAGTTGGGGGCCTGCTCTGTGGGACGCGCCGGGCCTGTCCCACCATCCTACTCGTGTGGCTCCATGAGCGGAACATTTTTCTTTCACTGCAGCAACTTGGAAGGCCCTGGCCGCTGCACGTCCAAACCAAAGTCTAATGGAGGAGGGGATATTAGAAGCAGGATAAGAAAAAAAAGAAATGGTGTATTTTTCATCCAAACCACCAGTGCCAAGCCAGCTCCTGCAATTCATAAGTAAATAAATAAAGCCACGCTACTGTTTGGTAATCCTGGGATTACAGGCTTGGTATCCGATACCCAGGGCCCATCATCTGTGTGAACACCCCAGGTTTATTCCGCACCACTTTGGAGGTGAGCTGGAATGATTTGGGCCCAAAGCCTTCTCACTTTGGATGTCTTTCAAGACATAACCTGCATTTTCACTGCCAAGAATATTTCATCTTCTTTTCCTACAATCAAGTCAATAAAGATGAAAATCATTTGACCAGTTGTTCTCACTGTCCAAAAGAAGATAAACCTAATTTATCTTCTTTAAATTTTATTTAATTCCTGGAGCTCTAGCCCTCCCACCTCTCTACTCATCTCATCTCCCACTCTTGGTATTTGTATAATTAGTTAGTTAGAGAATTTGAAGAATAGCTCAAATTCTTTGGTGACCCATTTCCTTTGCAATAAACTTGTTTATTATATATATTTTTTAAATCTTCACTTAATTTAGCTGATTAATGCTTTATCAGTCTTCCCATAACACTAATTTAGTCCTGATCTTTTCAAAGGAGCTTCATCTCATTCACGTTCATGTAGAATCTTTTATTAATATGTAGAAATGCAGAGGAGCACCCCCTGAATGTCCACTGTCATGTTATTTTCATTTGGAGTTTTCTAATATTCCTTTCTAGTCTCATATAGATACCACATATAGATAGTGATGACTTCATAAATCATCTTTATGTCACTTGTCAGAAAAAAAAAAATTAAGTCACCAGTGATTCGTGGCTCCTTCAGGGTCTAGATGCTGCCAGGACAAAACTTGTTTTTTCAATTTGCCTACTTTCTTTCTCCATAGCTCTTCCCTGTAAAAGCTTATGCTTGAGGATTGTTATTTAAAAAGAAAAATGTAAGTTCTGCTAATGCTCAAGCATCAGTTTTGATAGCACTGTGGGAGCACATTAGGAATGTGTTATAAAGTGTGAGACAAATGTCCTATGTGCTGAGTATAATGAGGCTTACTGATTAGTCTAACTCACTGAGGCAAATCACTACATAGTTTTAAAGGTCTACTATTCCGTGTACTGTAATTAAATTAAAGTTAAAATACGTAATAATTTAGAACCAGAATGCCATTTTCATACTGACTTTATGAACTCATAGGCTCCAATGAATGCAGAGATAAAATGCCATAACACAGGTTGGCTATATAATATCTTATCTATCTCGTGTTTAGAATTAAATTACTCAGGAGTTCAGAGGTTAATAAGAAACATAAGAAATGTTCTCTATGTAGTAGTAGCTTTATGTTGGTTGAATTTAAATACAACTGGAGAGCTTTAATTGGGTTATTTACACATAGACATGCAAACTTAACTATGCACATGTACACATATTGTCATACTTAAGCAGTCACCTCACCTTTATGAAGGGCCTTTTAAGTGACAGGAACTGTGCTTTACATACACTATATCTTGTAAAATAAGCTTGTTCAACCTACGGCCCATGGGCCACAAGAAGCCCAGAACAGCTTTGAATGCGGCCCAACACAAACTTGTAAACTTTCTTAAAACATTACAAAAATTATGCATAGACCTTCTTTTTAGCTCATCAGTTATCTTTAATCCTAGTGTATTTTATGTGTGATCCAAGACAATTCTTCTTCTTCTAATGTGGCCCAGGGAAGCTAAAAGATTAGACAGCCCTGCCGTAAAACATAGAACCACCTGTAAGATGGGTAGTACCATATTTTGCCATGCATAATGCACTCTTGTGTATAATGTGCACCCACGCTTCCAGCCCAAACTTTCAGAAAAAAACCTTTTGTTTTAACTTTTTAATTCAAATTTTTATTTGTTTATATTTAGGTATGTGTTCAGTGAATTATAAAGAAATTTTAACATTTTTTTAACATACTATGGTACAATAAATTTTATATAATAATTACAAAACACAAAAAGGATACAAGGTACAAGAAATTTTATGTATACATTTTTAATATAAAAATGATTATTATATTCCAGCGTATTATTTTGTATGCAAATATCATTATTTATTTCTAGAGGTACACTTCTAACTCGTAAGCAAAAATAAAAGAATTAAGAACATTTATATTGATATGAAATTAGTACTACCCATGTATGATGCGCACCCTAATTTTTCTCTCACAAATTTGGGCAAAAAAGTGCTCATACATGGCAAAATATGGTACTAGCCTCACTTTAGAGACAATAGAATCTTAACCTGAATAACTCAAAAGCACTTCAAACTCTAGCATGACCAAACAGAGCTCCTTCATGATCCTGCCTCACCATCACTCCCTCCCCAGTCCAGTTGTCCCACTGTTTTTGACCTTGGTTTGTGGCCCCACTCTCTGCTCAACTACAGAAGCCAGAAACCTAAGATTTATCTTGATGCCTCCTTCCCCTTTACCCCCATATTCAATTCATTATTCAGTCTTAAAAGTGTTTATCTCCTATACATCTTTCCCTTAATTCTGTCACCTACCTTACAAAACTAGACCAAAGTGCTATTATACCTCTTCTAGATGGTGGCAACAGTTTTCAACTCATCTTCTAGAATTCATTCTTCTCCACTTGATGTTCTTAGAGAAAATCTGACCATGCTACTTCCCTGTTTAAAGCACATCTATAATTTCTATAGCTCTTATATTAAACAAAAACAAAAACAAAAATTTTAATTACCCAGCAAAACCCAACATGATTTTGCCCTGTCTGTCTCTTCAGGCTCATATTGTATCCTGTCTACTTCTTTCAAGTCCTTCAGCCACATGAATTTTCCTCTGCTTCTTGAATAAATATTCTATGCTCTGACCTGCCACAGGCCCTTTGCACATGCTGTCCCCTCTGGCTGACTGGACTACTCTTCCTCATCCCCTTTACCTAGTTAATACCTGCAAATACTACCTTGCCTTTATTGTTACTTCCTCAGAGAAGCCTTTCTTCATTCCGTCCTAGGACAGGTTCCCTGTCACATGCTCTCATAACACATAACATGGTTCATGAATATACATTTATATTCATGAATATTTATTTATATACATTTGTCACTCTCACTTGATTGTACATTCCTTGAGGATATGAAACTTGTCTTTTTGCACTCCACCATAACCCCAGTACTTAGTAAAATGCCATGTTTAGCAAATATTTGGTCATACATTTAATTCATACTTTGACTTTTCTTTAATTGAGGAAATTCTCTAATTATTGACTTCAGAAGGGAACAAATTTCAATAAAGAAAGAATAGGGGAAACAGTGGGAAGCAAGTATACAAAGCAGAACTAATTTTCTATTTGATGTATTTTGATGGTCAGGGGGTAAAAAGTGTCATTGACAAGTCATGATGCCTGGAATGTCCAAAATTGGAAACTCTATTTTTGTTTTGTTTTGTTTTAATTTTTATTTTTTAATGACACTTGGCATTTAATATTATTTTATATTAATTTGAAGTGTATAGCATAGTGGTTAAACATTTTTACAAGGTGATTCCTCTAATAAGTCTAGTACCCACCTGGTACCATACCTTATATTATTGACCATAGTCCCCATTCTGTACATTACATCCTTGTGAGCATTTTGTAGCTACCAATTTGTACTTCTTAATCCCTTTACCTTTTTCACCCTGTCCCCCCAACCTTGGAAACTCTCCTATGAGCTGAGCATATTTTCTAGAAACTCAAATCAGGTAGAATATGTGTCACCTTGATTAAAACCATCAGTCCAAACGAATCCACGGCTAGGCAGCAGAAGGCAGATTCTCGATAAAACTGATCAAAACCCTTTCAAGTTGTCATTTTGTTTCAGCTAGGCCCTGGCGAAGAGACGTAAAAGAGGAAGCTCTATGAGACATCAACAATGAACACAGTCCAGGAAAACTGCCTTGGAATAATTAATCCAAACTTGGGAGTTCAAAGTGTTTGTCATCATCAGTATACACAGATGAGCCACGTATCTTAGGTGGTTCCTTGATGAAGTCTCCTCTAATGGCCTGGTTAGCAATGGGCTTTGAAGTGAAACACTTCCAGTAATATAGATTTCAAAGTATGGCATGCTTTTTGCAGTGAGTGCACATAACGATTTTCTCATTTGATACCCAATGAGACTTTTCAAAATAATTGTAGGCTTACAAAACTTTTTGAAAGAAGACAGGAACGGCAGTAAGAAAATAAACCAAGGCAATGATACCATGGTGAGAAGAATTGAATATGATACCTTTGGTTCCAGAGATCTGGTCTTAAATAAGATAGTAACCAAAGTATCTTTCATCAACTTAATTAAAAAATAGTTTTAATACAGAAATGCTAGATCATAATAGAGTTTTAAAACTCTACATGCATTGCAGATGGACCAGGCCATTACAAAGACCAGTCAACTATAATACAAACCACCACTGCTGCATTTTAATTTCAATTTCCCATGAAATTTCTAGTAAAATACATACGAGGTGATCTCCATTAGAGTCATGAAATTTTTATAATGCAGAAAAGCCTATGAAATATATCCTACCAGCTCTCCAGTTTAATTATAGACTATTCCATCATCTACATAGCCGTGATGATTTTTAACATAATGCTTTTCTGGTACAATAGATTTCAAATAAACAGCATATGTAATCCCATTCCATTCTAAACCCTCATATTAAAAGATAAAGTGATGCTACTCATCTTAACTTCCTGATTTATCCTTCAAATTAGTTTTCAAAGAGAAAGAGAGAGAAAAAATAGATAAATGAAGGGAAGGAAACCTGCTAAGTGTCTGAGATTAAATGTAACAGCGCCTGAGAGGCCATCCCAGCATATCCCCATAACCTAGTCAGGAGACTCCACGTGGCTGATTGCACAATCAATTGTTTTTGTTCATTAATAGCATGCGTGTGCCAAAAGATAAACTGTTTGGGTTCAAAGGGCAGTGAATTCATTTAAAGAAGTTCCTAATAAAAGTAATTCAATCTTTGTATTTAGCTTTTAATACAAAAAAATAAATTAACATTTGCATTATGAGATCTGACCTCCCCAGGGAAATATAATCAATTCTCCCAATATAGGATGGATTCTGTAGAAGACATAATTTCTTATTGTGGTGCTAATCAATCATGTCAGTGGTACAGGGGAACTGTAAATAATGCACACAACTATTAAACTCTGGGCTTTTAAAAAGCTAGTTGTCAACGCCATAGTATATAAATATATACTTACAGTGGGGACTCTTTAATTATACTATTGATTAAATTATTATTGCAGTTCCTGGCATAATGATGATGGTGCACTATCTGAAAGGATACAAGACAACTGAAAACACTTCTATAGTCTTACAAATGTAATTTCACAAGGAAATTGTATTAATTTTAGCAACATGATGCATGCCTCTATTGTTAAGGCTGCATTACTGAGGAAACATAAAAGTTTTCAGTTAAAAACTATTAATGCCAGAAGAAAGATTCTAGATAACATGTGGCCACTTTTTAAAGCTTGATTTTATTTTTGTTCATTTGAAGCATTCCTTTTTACTTGTGTCCCTGATCATGTTTATTGAGGTAAAAATTACATAACATAAAATTCACTATTTCAGCCATTTTAAAACGCACAACTTAGTGGATTCCAGTACATTCACAATGTTGTACAACCATCACTACTATCTAACTTTCTACCACCTCAAAAACATACTCTGTACCCATTAAGCAGTCACTCCTTATAAATGGAATCACACAGTATGTGACCTTTTGTGTGTCTCTTTTCATTTTGAATATTGTTTCTAAGGTTCATCCATGTTATGGCACGTATCAGTACTTTATCCCTTCTTATGGCTAAGTAGTATTTCATCGCATTAATGTAATCCAATGTAATGTAAACATTTGTTTATCCATGCTTCATTTGATAGAATTTTGAGTTGTTAATACTTTCCGGCTATTGTGAATTATGCTGCTATAAATATTCATGTTAACACTTTTGCTTGAACACTGCTTTCAATTCTCTTTGATATATATCTAAGAGTAGAATTGCTGTCCATACAGTAAGTCTATATTTAACACTTTGAGGAAACACCAAACTGTTTTCCACAATGGCTATACCATTGTATATTCCCATCAGCAATGTATTAGGGTTCCAGTTTCTCTACACCCTTGCTAACGTTTGTTTGTTGGTTTGTTTGTTTGTAGAACTATTTAGTCAGTTCCTTTGCCCATTTTATAATTGTTTTTATTTTGGTCTTTTTGTTGTTCAATTACACAAGTTCTTTTTATATTCTGGATACTATACCCTTGGCAGATTTATGACTTAAAATTTTTCTCGGATTCTGTAGATTGTCTTTTCACTCTCTTGATGGTATCTTTTGGTGCATAAGAATCCAATTTTTGTTGTTACTATCATTGCTTGTACTTTGGTTGTAAACCACTGCCAAATCCAAGGTCATGAACATTTACTCCTATGTTTTTTTCTAAGGATTTTATACCCTTAGCACTTACATTTAGCTCTTTGATCCATTTTAAGATAATTTTTGTATGTGGTGTAAGATAAGGGTCTACTTTCATTCTTTTTCATGTGGATATCAAGTTGTCTTGGAATCATTTGTTGAAGAGACTATTCTTTCCCCACTGAATGATCTTGTCAAAAATAAATTAACCATAGATATACCAGTTCACTTCTGGACTTTCCATTTCATTCCATTGTTACCAGTACCACATTGTTTTGATTATTGTAGCTTATAGTAAGTTTCGAAGTCAGGAAGTATGTGTCTTCCAACTTTATCTTTCTTTTTCAAGATTGTTCTGGCAGCTTTTCCACTTTATAGAAAAGGTCATTGGGATTTTGGAAAGATTGCATTGACTCTATAAATTCTTTTAAACAACATCCTAACAACATTAAACCTTTTCATCCATGAGCAAGATATGTCTTTTCATTTATTTAATTTTATTTAAATTTTTTGACCAATATCTTTTAGTTTTCAGTGTACAAGTCTTGCATCTCCTTGGTTGAATTGAATCCTAAGTATTTTATTTCTTCTTTATGCTATTGTAAATGGAATGGTTTTCTTAATTTTATTTTCAGATTATTTATTGCCAATATATAGAAATAGTATTGATTTTTGATACATATGTCTTAAAAATAGTACATATTTTTGCATGTTGGGGATGTAGAATCTCGAAATGTTGCTGAATTTATTTATTAAACAGTTTTCAAGTAGATTCTTACAATTTTCTCTATACAAGATTAGGCCATTTGTCAATAAATACAATTTCACTTCTTCCTTTCTAATCTGGATATCTTTTTTTTTTCCTTGCCTAATTTCCCTGGCCAAAACTTCCAGTGCAATACTGATTAGAAATGAAGATTCTTGTCTTGTTCCTGATCTTAGTTTGATTTTAGTGTTTCACCATTAAGTATGATGTTATCGGTAGAATTTTTATAGAAGCCTTTTATCAGGTTGAGAAAGTTCCTTTTTATTCCTGCTTTGTGTATATTATTATCATTAAAGAGTGTTAGATTTTGTCTAATGTCTTTTGATTTTTTTTCTTCCTGGATTTAGATGATCATGTTTTGTTTTGGGGTTTTGTTGTGGTTGTTATTTACCATGTTTTGTTTTATTTTTCATTTTATTGCTTTGATTGATTTTTCTATGTTGAACCACCCATGCCTTCCTGAAATAAATAGTACTTAGTAATGGTGTATAATCTTCTGAATATGTTGCTGGATTCAATTTGCTACTATTTTGTTGAGAATTTCACATCTATATTCATAAAGGATATTGGTCTGTAATTTCCTTGTTGTGTCTTTGCCTGGCTTTAGTAATAAGGTAACACTTGTCTCATAAAATGAATTAAAGTACCCCTTCTCCTCAAATTTTTACAAAAGATTACAAAAAGTTATTAATTTTTTAAAAATATTTTTGTTGCTAGATTTATGAGGGTAACATTGGTTAGCAAGAAGAATTACATAGGTTCCAGGTGTACAATTCTACAGTGCATTGTCTATGTGTTACGATATAGGTTCACCACCCAAAGTGAGTTCTATTTCCATCTAATTTTTCTTTATACATTTGATAGACCTCACGAGTGAAGCAATCACGTTTCATCTTTTCTTTGCTGGAAGGTTTTTTATTACTGATTCAATCTCTTTACTTCTTACTGATCTATTCAGATTTTCTATTTATTCTTGATTCAGCTTTGGTAGTTTGCATGTTCATAGGAATTTATCCACTTCTCTATATTATCTAATTGGATGGCATAGAACTGTTCATAGTATTGCCTTATGATTCTTTATACTTCTGCTGAGTTGTCAATAATGTCTCCACTTTTATTCCTAACTTCAGCAATTTGAGACTTCTTTTGAGGGGTCAATCTATCTAAAAACTTGTCATTTTTGTTGATATTTTCAAAGAACCAACTTTTGGTTTCATTGACTCTCTTATTCATATAGTCTCTATTTTATTTATCGTTTCTCTAACTTTTATTATGTTCTTTTTTTCTGTTTGCATTAGGTGTAGTTTGATCTCTTTTTTCTAATTTAAGATTATTCCTTCTTTTTTAATGAAGGCATTTATAGCTATAAATTTCTGAGTGTTTTTTTTCTTTTATTGCATCACATAAATGTGGTATGTTGTGCTTTTGTCTTCATTCAATTCAAAATATTTTCTAATTTCTCTTGTGATTTCTTCTTTGACTCATTAGTTAAAAGTATGTTCTTTAATTTCCAAATATTTGGAGATTTTACATAGTCTCACTGGTCTAAATTCAAGGTATCAGCAGGCTGACCATACATACCATTTGAAACTGGACAGTGCCATTATATTCTGTCCCATTTAAACAGTACATCTGGTCAGCCTATCCAGCAGCAAACCTCTCAAAAAAAGTTATTAATATAAACATGGGAGATAATTTATTCAAGTTAGAGAAGAAAGCAAAAGGTAAAGGTAAGATAAGAAAGACATGAGGTTTTTTTATTCAGTTGAAGTTGACAGTATTTGGACATTCAAGAAAAATCCAATTTCCCTCGATGATATCCTTCCACTTGCCCACTTATCTCTTATTTAGTCTAACCAGGCATCTGCAACCAAATATCTACTCAATATTTATCAGATTAATATTATCATTGCAAATGATGGGAATGTTGACCTCAGGGTCTATAAGTTACTTTATTTCTCCTATGGATATGGAAAACAATATCAAGATTATCTTCTACATGTCCTGGAATATTATCATAACCCCTGCAAATAAAGGACAGTAACAGCTCCTTGAATTTATGAACAAATGATGAGTTCCTCTCATATAATGGCTCCTATTTTCTTTACAAAGTAGAAAGTATCATTTGTGAAAGGGAGACAGATGTTGATGAGTTTGAAGTTTCATGCCAGATACTGCTCTCTACATATGACATTTAATAAGCACAACAGATTAGGAGTCAATTGCTTTTATATTCCCATTATATAGGTAAGTAAATGGAGTCACAGGAAAAAAATGTTGAGTAACTGGCCCCAGTATCACTCTGGTTAAGCGGTGAACTGGGAAATGAATCTAGTCAGTCTGATCCCAAAGTTTACATCCTTCAGCACTACACTAACCCTCTCAAGTTGAGTTTATAACTACGAACTTATGGACACAGATCTTTGTAGTTGTGTAGATTTTCTCCCCCAATACTCTTCAGTCCAAGTATGGGCACTGATAATATAAAATTTCAGACTTATGTTTTGACAAGTGAATGCATTAGAAAAATAAGAAGATAAAGAGATGAGATGAATACGAGAATGATTAAAGTAATGGACCCTAAGCACTGAATATGAAAGGAAGAACAGGCAGGAGGTGTTTGGGTGGCGGTGAAGGGAGACTTGGGATTTTGAGGTCTCAATAAGATTCAAGACCAGGAGCTGCAAGCATAGGAAATTGAGAGAACTTTTAGGATAGAAGATGGTAGTCAGAGAGTAGGATCTTTTCTGGTCTTACATGTGGAAGTCTGAGCATAATTGGAGATAATGGTAAATTGGAAAAGATTCCATAACTTGAGGATCCAGACTTTTAAACTGGATACTCATGGATGTTAAAGAAATTTTAAAAGATGGTGGCATCTGGGCAAGTAAAGGTCTTTAAACAGGTCTGGCCTTGAGCTCATTCACTATCTGGTCATCCCCCTAAATTCCAGTCATCCCACAGCCTTGCCCTTGTTTTTTGTGGCTTACTTACAAGAACTCACATAAAATTATAAGTGACAATTTCTTGCAGTAGGGCTTCTGTCATCCCAAAGAGCCTCATTTTTCTTTTTAGCACGCCAATTGAGGGAGAAGAAAAGAGAAGCACATTGTTTATTCACTGCATATTCTTACTTGCAAGTATTTTATTCCTGAGCTTGCCACTTGAGAAGATTCTAAATTAAGGAAGAAGGATATGAAAGCTGTAAGGGTTTTATTCACAACTTTATTATGATTTGTTTGTTTGTTTTCTCTCTGCCAAGGCTCAGATCTCCCCATAGCAAGAAGTTAGTAAGGAAAGCACACTTTGAAGATTTCCTGTGCCTCCCAGCCCAGCATGCCTTGTTTATTTAAAAATCTATGCCATTAGCAACAGCCCTCCCAGTTAATGACAGTAGTTTGTCCATCCCATAATTGTAAGTAACCAATTGTGCCTTCCCTAGCATGGAGAGAAAGGGCCTTGCCCTATCTCAGTTGTCATAGAACGCTGGCTGGCTGCTTGAGAACTCTCATGTCCTGGGAGAAAAGTCATTTCAGCTAGTCTAAATGAAAGGGCTTGGCAAATGTCTTCCAAGATGCTAGTGTTGCTAATGCTCTCCCTTGCTCCATCATTTCCTCCTTTGGAGACTTATCCAAGAATCCATACAGACTGTGTGGGAGCTAGCAAGCCCTAAGGACACCTGCAAGACCCCACAGTCACATACAAAGCTGGCAGGAACCACATGACAAGATGCACACGTGTTCAAGAGACAAGAGCCATAAGGTAAGCGCTAAGGAGGTAAGCATTACTCATCACTCCGAGCCAAGATGACAAAACAGTGAGACTCAGGATAATGTGGAAGGAAATGAGCCAAGTCCCTGACGACCCAAGACTAGTCCTCACACAAGCCCCTCACACATCACACATTATCATCACTACATAGCCTGACTAGGGATAAACAAGCTTTCAACCACTCAGGGAAGAAATTCACAACTCTTCTATCAGTGGCTATCTTAGGGTGGGAGAATTGGTATTCTTCTTTCTATTTTTTGAAATTTCTAGTTTTTCTATAATAAGCATGCATATTATAAAATACATGAAGCTTCTTTAAACTTCACTCTCCTTACCTTCCTTTTGCCATTTTAGCTATAAGGTAGAATAGAATTGAAAACCCTTCTAGTGACTCCTGACCTAGGATATCTGACCAAAGGAGGCAGAGTTCCTGCAATGGCTCCTTGTTTTATTGAAGTAGTGGCCCCCACAGAAGGGTCATTCCATGAATGCTGGAATGTTCTCAGCACAGGAGAGTAACCTGAGAGGGCACATAACACCATCAGCACCAACACCTCTCAGAAAAATATTATACTGTTGTTGGAAATACTTAGACATCCTGACTTTTAAAGAAGATAAAAACTCAAATGTAAATGAAACTAAATCAGATCCTTCTTCCTAGACTACTTAACCCAAATTGTCTTCTCTGACTGGCTAGCAACACCCAGCCCCAACACACAGACTCAAGCATTGAGCAAACAGGTTTGTCCTTTATCATGCCATTCATTTATTAAGTCTTGAGCCATATAGCCAGAGCTCAGCAAAGGAAACATTTTTATGTTCGTACCATGGTTTGAGGATGAAGAGAAGATGCGAAGGAGCTAGAAATAAAGTTTGGATAGTCAAATATTTAAGGTGGCGATAAAAGCACTCATTCAACACGTGTTCAGACTTCCTCAATCTAAAGTCCTCTGAATGCAATTCACCTTTAATTCCGATTTAAATAATATGCAACCCACCACCATGCCCCCGCCCCCTAAGAAAGGGCTGTGAGAAGGAGCAGCTGGTGTCCATACTGGCTGAACAAACCATTAGATACGGAAACTTTGAGTAAGTTTCAGCAGAATGAAACCTCTATAGATTAGAAATGGACTCTTTTATCAGTTTTGTAGAACTTTATAATCATCCTCCTCATCTCTGCCACAAGGGAGTGATTTTTCTCTAAACTAGGACACATTTACATAAATTAAAATCTTGCTTTAAGTTTCAAGTTTCAGAGGGAAGAAAAGGGGGATCTATTAATAATCTACAATTATTAGATAGCTGGCACTGTGGTTTTAGTTTAGAGCATCTCTCACTTACTTTTGTCAAATCCTCTACATTGGGAACAAGGAGGTTCAGAGGCAAAGCGACTTACCCAAGATCATACAGCTACCTAAAAGACAGGCCCCGATTCAAGGTCTATTGGGGTCCAAAGCCACCAACCCCTTTCTCCTTCAGAGCATTTGCTTCCATTCGTTGCAAAAGCACATGTAATTGAAACTCTGAATCATATGAATTTAGCCTTATGAAAAAACAAGGCAAATAATACCAGAAACATAAGACCAATGAATACAATAAATTCATCATAGGAGTTTCGCCTAGCCTAATGACTATATATGAGCACATTCAACATAAAGTTCTCTTTCCAAATGTCACTAGTAATCTATTTTATTATTTAAAATTTTTAAAACATTCTACATGATTTCTCTCGAGGCTACCATACCTCTTGAAAGGACCTTCCGGTATTGCTAAAAACATGTAGAGTTGCTCCTTCAGAGTTATAAGGACTTATATGTAAACCAAATTCATTCACATGCTCCTAACTTATTCCCCTGGTCCCCATTTCTGCTCATTTGCAAAAGTTTAAGCCAGGTTTTCAAAATAGTTTTTGTGGGTTTTTCATCTTTAGAGATTTAAATTTTAAATTTATGTCTTTGCTACCCCAGGCCTTCTCGTTTCCTAATTTATTTTTCACTTACTTCAAGCCATCAACATATCCCTGCCATCAGGTTTGATTTATATTGTCTAGGAACATAATCTAATCATGAGTCTTCCTTGGGAATGCCAACATGGCATGAGAGAAAGAGAGCTCAATTTAATAATCTCTCTAGAGTAGAAAACAAAAAGCAAAAAATCAATAGAACTTTAAAAATACTGTTAGATAGACCGTACAAGCCTATGGTAGCATAGGAAATTTGGCTCTTCCCTGAATCCAAAATTGAAAGCAACAATACTTCACTTTACTTTCCTTTGCTATTTTCTCCTCTTTACACCCAGGAACTGGAATTGAGCCGTTGAAGATATAAATAAAATACCCCATTTAACCACAACCTTTTCCCCACCCCCACTCCAGGTACTGTGTGCATCTCCACTAAACCCAGGCTCTTCTCATTTTACCTGATCAGGTGAAAATATCTGGTACTACCACTAAATGAACATGGTTACCCACTAACCTACAGGGTATTCATGTTGGTTCTTTGTGTTGCTAATCACATAAACCAACACTGGTGATTCAACTAAAGAGGATACATGTTAGCAGGACTTGACTGTTTCCCAGTCACAAGAAAGCTTTAATGAGGGCAGGAATCAGGGAGACTCCAGGGACTTCAAGCCGTAAGAGTTCATGGACATTCTAACCATTGCTCTACACTTAACATGACTCAGAGTCAAAGACTGTTAGATTTGGTATGTCTTTGTTTCCTGGTTATACTCTCAAGAGAGATTCTCTGATCAGTCCAACTTGGAGCAGATGACTACCCCCAGGTTCCATCATTTGATTCAGTGTCCCTGAGTGTATACATAGCCAACAAGAGTCAAACCTTGGGTCCTGGGATCTATGCCCTGAAAAGGGAAAGTTTCTGTGCCCAAGAGGCTTTCTTAAGAGGCACCTCATAAATGCAGCCCCCATGCCAATACATAGCACCACTGAAACTTCTGAGGTTCTCCATAAGGGTGGTGGTCCAGGAGACACCCCAAGTTTAATTTGCAAAGACTTAGTTAAGAAATACAAAATTAGCATATAGGACATGAGTCAATAGAAATCTCTATTTTTACTCAGTTTAATTTGTAAACATCAATAGTATATGTACCATGTACAAAAATGTTATTTTATGTGTATATAACATAGGTTTACTAAAAAGAAAAAAAATGTACTGACACATGCCATGAAATCAAGCATTTTCTAAAATAGACCCAGAAGTCTTAATTAATGTTTATTCATTCACTCATGTACTCTTTCAATCAGTATTTACTGAGCTTCTTCTATATTCCTGGCACTGTTATGGTTCTGAGGGGTTCGGTAGTGAATATAGGTGACAGGAATTCCTGCCCTCGTGGAATATTCATTATTAGATAAGCAAAGTAAGTAATGGCTAAGAGATGGGATCAAATCATCTTCACTCTACCACTTTTTAGGCAAGAGGCACATTTTTTAATCTCTCTGTTGTTCAGTTTTCTCATTTTTAAACTGAAAATAATAAAAGTACCTGTCTCATAATGTCATCGTAGAAGTGTACCTCTCACACAGTACAAACTGCCATCATCATCATCATCATCAATAGTATGTGACTCTTCAGCCAGAACTTCATCCCCTCTGAGCCTAAGGTCAATACCTACATTTATCCCTCTCTCAACCCAACTCCACCTAAAAGCTCTCTTTAGTGTGAAAGTTTCACTTACTTACTCACTGAACGTGGAACGAGCTTTGCCAATGTTGGGTTCCCCAGAAGTAGAGGCTGAGATGGAGTTTATGGCTCCAGATGCTTCCTGGGATCAACACCTGTGAGGGGAAGAGGGGAAGCAGTATTGGGCCAAGGGAACTGTTGAACTGCAACTCAGGTCCAGCAAATTCTTGACCAACATTCAGGATGTCCTGAAGCTAATGTCCAATCTTTTGGCTTCCCTGGGCTACAATGGAAGAAGAATCGTCTTGGGCCACCCATAAAACACACTAACACTAACGAAAGCTGATGAGCTTTAAAAGAAAAGAAAAAGATGGCAAAAAATCTCACAATGTTTTAAGAATTCAAAGCCGTCCTGGGCTGCAGGTTGGATATGTGTCCCTTATTGGGCCAAAATGACTGGGTCTTTATATCCTTATTACTCACACTCACTGCAGAACCTAGAGTATCTAGCCAGGGTGTCTCCATGTCTACCACACTGCATAGGGTCTGCACAAGAAAAAAAAAAAAAAAGAACTAAACTAAAAGAACACCACCACCAAAATAAAACACGGTATTAAGCCATGTACGATTTAGTAAGTAAAAGATGGCTGCAAGGATAATGGTAACAAAGAGAATGTGTTCAGGCAGATTTACTAAGTGTTATGAGAGTTCATTTAATAGAAAGATTACTTCTGGCTGAAGTAAGAACACAAAATAATAGGGTTTAATTCTTCAGGCTAAGAAAATGTTCAAAGATGAATTAAACAAGAAATTAATAAGCTCTTGCCTGATTAGTATATTAGTTGTGCTCATTTAATTGAATTTTATCTCTTCATTTAAATTGGCATGAGACTATCTGACCATCTCTATCAATGTAATTCAAAGTATGGTCCACAGACTATGGGAGTCTGCAAACCGTTGGTTATCAGTCTTTGATCAAATAACACAGAGAGTAAGAGTAAGCATTTAGGAAAGTTTATAGCAGTTTGACATAGTAATTTTCTATCTATTAGATCTAATAATAAAAAAGTTGGGAGTTGTATTTTGTATATCTAGGATTATTTTCTACTTCATTTTTATGGTAATTCATTTTTATTGTATTTTACAAAATGGTTAGTCTGTAATGGATTAGATTGTTTTTTTAAATACATGTTCTCTCATGTATGTCTTATTTTATCAAACACATTTTTTATATTTTTAAAAATATATCTCCTTAAATCTATTTCCTTGTCATGTTTATTATTATTAATTTGGAGGTTAAAACAGAATTATTTGTGTGGTATCATAAAATACCAACATATATTTGGTCTTTGTGCTGCTTCCTGGTACAGAGCTCCTAAAACTGGAATCTTGGGAGTGATAAGAGTGTATGCCAATCACTTTTGTATGCTAATGAGATGGCTGGTGGCTGGAGGCTCCTACAAACTTACAGGATGGGACTTTCCTGCAAGTCCCCAGAAAGACCAAGCCAAGATTAGAGAGTTGGAACTTCTAGCTCCGACCCCCAGAACTGGTCGATGATTTAATCATTTGTGCTTACAAACAAAACCTCCACAAAAACACTGAACTGCAGGTTTTGGAGGACTTTTGTTTGGTGAACAGATGGGAGGGTGGCACACTGAGAGAGGATATGGAGATGCCACATGGGGCTCCATCCTGCCCTTTCCATCTCTTCCACTTTCTGAGTTGTGTTGTTCATAACAAACAGGTAATCCTAAGTAAAGTATTACCCAGAGTTCTATGAGTAGTTTTGCAAAACATCAAACCTACAAAGAGTGTCATAAGAACCTCCAAATCCGTAGTAAGCCAACCAGAGCTATGAGGAGCCTGGGCACCTCCTTTGCAGCTGGCACCTGAAGAGGGGGTCATCCTGTGGGACTGAGCCCTTAATCTGTGGGGTCCGTGCTAACTTTGGGTAGTTACTGCCAGAACTGAATTGAATTGTAGGACATGCAGGTAACATTAGAGACCAGGAGAATAGGCTGGTATCAGAAAACACCACAGATATGGTGTCAGAAGTGATACCAGAAAACAAACAAAATAATATTATAGCAATCCATTTAATTTTCTGCTAACTTTCAACTAGTTATAATACCATTGAGAATTACATGCATGTTTTTTGTTTTAGCTAAATCTGTTGAGAATTAACTAAAACAAAACAAGAAAATAATGAAGTCCTACAATAGCATTGGTAAAGAAAAAATTTTCTGATAAAATTTGAATAACCCTCAAAATAAGTTATCAAACATAAATGAAGAAATATGATGATTTAAATTTTTTCCAAAAGTACCCTCAGGCTGTAAAAGGAAAGCAATGATGGATTAACAGAGCAAAATGCCCTGAGCCTGAAAGTTGCTCTTTCCATGGAGCTTGCCCCAAGGTATTTTACAATGAATCAGTCTGCCACGAGACTTGTTTCTAAGGCTCTTTTAGAAACCCCCAGCCATCATAAATTATTGCTATTTGTTTTAATGTTGGTTAAAGGAAGGAAAAATATCTCAAACATCATAGAGGTATTAAATTAAAATCCAGAATATAGAAAACAGTACATGAGACAGGAGGAATACTTTGTTAAAAAGAAAAAGAATTTATTTTTAAGAAGATTATATGTTGATAATATAATAATTCAAACCTCTTTATTATAATTTCTAAAACAGGGCATTTAGAAACAATGATTAGTATCACCAGATCTGTTTCATATAACTATATGTAGACTTGGACATTTTTAAAACATACTAACATACTCAAATCAGATTTTACTAAATCAATATATTATTCATACTACGAAAGGTTTCTTTACCTGTTTAAAAGAAACTGTCACAATTGTTTTTTTAAATTTGTTTAGTTTTGTTTACATGTACCCTCCTAATATAATAGAGAATAAATGTAATGTGGTTTAGGAGTTCTGGGAAAAGATATAAAGCCAAGAAGTTAAAATCTCTTCATAGTTGATGAATAATAAGAGATTTTTTTTTTAAAAAGCAGATGTTGTAAGACAATTGAAAAACATAATTTAATTTATTAAAAAGAAAAAGTTTTCAAAGGCATATCTGTAATACATGAGTCACAAGCTATAGGAAGCATATGAGTTTCAAATCCAGAATTTGGAAAAGAGATATTCAGAAAGCATCATTCTAAAACTAAAGCTAGTTAGCATTAATACCCAATGAATAAAATTAATTATAATTACTTTTAAACTGTGATTTGATCACAGCTAATTTTTAAAGTAAATGTTCTCTACTTTCTGTTGTTCATCATTTAAGAATCTTTCTAAATTGTAAGTAATATAAGGTAAGTTAAAACCTTGGATATTTTAACCAATAATAATCTATGATTCAGGAATGAAATTTGTGTACTATATTGAACATAGAAAGAATAAAAACAGATAGTACTAACTGGTATGTGGGTCTCAAATAATCTTGAATAGAGACCAATATTCTGATTCTCCAGGAAATATTCTTTGAGTATATAGGATAGATACTCAGTAAGTGGTTATTGATTAATGTGTGAATAAACTAATGAATAAATGACCTAATATCGCTAAAAAGGAGGTCCTCATACCCAAATAATTTCTTTATGATAACTATCTATAGTTGCATCTAATTTTCTTGAGGGATGAATTTGCTTACCAAGAAAGTCTCCAATGTACCATTGAGTTTTCTGAGTGAAACTAATCCCCATAAATTGGATCTTTTCCTTAGGTCAAGTCAGTCTTATAGTATAAATATAGTATAAACTTGACATTTTATGTTTGTAGTGAAATTGTTATGAGTTTAGTGAAAATCGACTGATTTCCCAAGATCTCAGCAGGAATAAGATAAAGGATAGAAATTGAGTGTTGTCCTATAATAAATAAGTTCAAACGACAAATCCTAGTGAGTCTAAAATTAGAAATGTTCGTGAAACCCAGCCTTGATCACCTGGATTTATCTACCTTGTCTATCATAATCTTCACCATTGGTATATTTTTCTCACACATGTGCATAGAAACATACACTCATACTGGAATAAATTCATATGCATATTTGACCTGTTTACTTTTCCCTCTTCTTTTTCAGTTTAACCTCTAAAGAGATCCACATTAAAGCCAAGGTGCTTTACTTTCCTACGGCAGAACAAGAGTAAAAAACTCCAAATGGCTGCTTGCCACTGGCAGAGGACAGGCAGAATATAGAATACACCCGACTAACACTCTCCATTGTTACCCAGCTCACCACTTCCTCATGGACTGATGGCTTATGCAAGCCGTTCCCTGAATATCGTTTTAATCCTTGGATTGACAGAAGTAATGATTTAGGATGCAAGTAGATACTTTATTTTAAAAGAACAAATAGAGTTGCAGATCTTAAAAATAAAGAAAAAAAATGTGGTTACCATACTCAATTTTCGGTTTCTCCCTTCATGATTTTCTTACGAAGATTACTTAAGGCAATTTTTCATTTTAAGCATTAAGGAATATCTGAAGAAAAGTAGACAGACCACTTAGGTGCCTTGAGTTCAATAAAATTTGCCACCTATTGATGTGTAACTCCAAATAAATAGGTATTTTAGAGTAAATGGAGGTAAAAATCTGAAAGGTTGGTGGGAATTCCCAAAAGTATTAAGGAATTAAAAACCCAGAAAAAGAGCATGCTGAAAATGGGATAAAATTTAGAAATCAACAGGGATTGACTTCCTGAAATTGTAATCTCAGAAAACCTAGGTCAGCATATTTTATAAAATATTTGCTAATAAAAGGGTTAAGCAGTCAAATAATTTTTGAAAGTGCTGGTTAAATGAACTAAAATTATGTCCATTTCCTGTTTACCTCTCACAACCCTTAATATGCTAATATATTTAGTGCATCTCCAAGAAAGGCATATAAAAAGTACATAGTGGAGCACTGGGGGCGGGACATCTCTGTGCTGGAGGTTCCCTGTAGAGGGAGGGGTCCCAGCCCCACACTAGGCTCCATAGCCCAGGGGTCTTATAATGGGAAGAGAAGTACCTACAACATCTGGCAGTGAAAATCAATAAGGATTCTGTCCATCTGTCCTGATGAAATGGAAGGTAGCTGTAAACCCAGATGACATTTTAAAGGGCCTATGCAAAAACTTACTTGCTTACAAGCACTCACCCCAGGCCCTGGCAAAGAGGTAGCGACTCAAGAGGTGCCAGAGACATAGAGGGAAAGTCTGAGTTGTGTGGCCTCAGGGTGAGGGCTTAGAGGGACAGCTGCCATTATCCTTGCATAGAGTCTGCCTCATGTGTAACCCATAGCAGGGCATCATCTTTTCTGTGTTAAATCCACCCCGAAAGGGTCAAATCTGAGACCCCATTAGTCTGGTAAAATCTGTGCATGCACACGCCACCTTGGTAACTCCCTGGGACCCTGCTCTGCTCAGTGAATGCAGCATCCCTTGGAGCACTCTCAGCTCCCAGGTAACCAGCCCTGTCCCACAAGCTACAGGAGGCTGATACAGCAACAGACTTCCCTGGCAGCCTGGGAAAACTTTACTGATGAGTGTTCAGCTCTTGTTTGCACTGCAGCTCTTCTTGGGCAGCTCTCAAAGATCTGTGGGCCAAGGTGAGCAGTGGCTGACCACAGTGTTGTTGGGGCATTTTGCAGAGTGGCCACAAGCTCAAACCTAGAGGAAAGACTAAATGGACATTAATTTTATAAAAACCACTGGTCACAACTCATGACTCCCTGAGACTCTGCCCAGCTAGCAAGGCATTGATGGGGGCACTCTCTGCTCCTGAGTGGCCAGCTCTGCCCCACAAGGTGTGGAAATTGGTATAGCAGTGGATGGCCTGTGGCAGCTTGGGAAACTTTCAGTGGCAGATGGTCAGCCCCAGCTCACACTCCGGACTGTCTTGGAAAACTCCCATGGTTCTGAGAGTCTGAGGTGAACAACAACTGGCCATGTTGCTGAGTGGCCACAGGCTCAGCACTGGTGCAAAAACTGAATCTTCACTAACTTTGTAAAAACCAGTGGTCATATCTTGTGACTCCCTGGGACCTTGCCACACAGAACTCAGAGGTCATAATTGAGGGCACTGTCAACATCAGGTCAACCAACCCAGCATGCATATCTAAGAAAGTTCATTTAGCAGCTGAGACTTACAGGCAGCCAGCAGGTGACAACAGGACTGGGGGAGCCCTCCAATTTTTGATAAGTTGTCCTAGGCCTGATCTGGTGCCAATGACCCTTAATTCACATCAAGACCACCCCACATACCTCCAGGTCAAACACAGGCAGCAACCAATCACATATAGCTTTTTGTAACTCCTCCCAGGTAGCACCAGGCCATCACAGGCAAAGCTGAAATTGGCCTCCATGGGAGCCCCTCCAAAAACAACAAACTTGGAAGTCAGCCTCAGAGTACAACAGAGCACTACCCAATTATCCTTATAAGCAGAACATGCAAAAAGTGGTCTCAACTGGCACAAAAGCCTTCTCAGACAAATCTTCCTCTGAGGAGTCAGACCCCACATGGCAGCCCATACACTGTGGGTGTAGCCAATCCTCACAGCCAGTCTGCCTGAGAGTCAATATTACCCATCACTGCACTAAAAGCAATTAAAGCTCAACTACAACAATACAACACACACAGCACACACAAGGGACACTTCTGGAACACATGCACAGGTAATCAAGGAGACTGAGCTATTGGATCATACAGAATACTAACTATATAAGGTCATCCTGCCAAGACTGACACACATAGCAGATCTACCTAATACACAGAAACAAACACAGAGGCAGCGAGAATGAAAAAAACAAAGAAACATGTCCCAAATAAAAGAACAGGAGAAAACTCCAGAACCAGAAAAAAATTGCTAAATGAAATGGAGGCAGCCAACCTACCTGAGAAAGAGTTTCAAACACTGGTCATAAGAATGCTTAAGGAACTTAGTGAGAACTTCAACAAAGAGATAGTAAGCATAAAGAAGAACTTAGAAACTATGAAAAAGACTCAGTCGTAAATAAAACATACAATAACTGAAATAAAGAATACAATAGAAGGCATCAAGAGCAGATTAGATGAAGCAGAGGTTCAAATTAGCAATTTAGAAGACAAGGTACCTGGAAACACTCAATCAGACCAACAAAAAGAGAAAAAAATTTTTAAAAAAGATAGTTTAGGAAACCCCTGGGACAACATGAAGCATAACAACATTTGCAACATAGGAGTACCAGAAGGAGAAGAGAGGGAGCAAGGGATTGAGACCCTATTTGAAGAAATAATGACTGAAAATATCTCTAACCTGGTGAAGGAAATAGACATACAAGCCCAAGAAGTACAGACAGTCCCAAACAAGATGAACTCAAACAGGCCCACACCAAGACATATCACAATTAAAATGGCAAAGTTTAAAGACAAAGAAAATCCTAAAAGCAGCAAGAGAAAAACAACTAGTTAATTACAAGGGAACTCCCATAAGACTACCAGCTGATTTCTCAACAGAAACATTGCAGGTCAGAAGGAAATAACAGAAAATATTCAAAGTGATAATAAGCAAGGCCTAAAACCAACAATACTCTACCCAGCAAGGCTATCATTTAAAATTGAAGAAGAGATAAAGGACTTTTCAGATAGGAAAAATGCTAAAGGAATTCATTACCAGCAAGCCAGTACTACAAGAAATGTTAAAGAGACTTCTTTAATAAGGAGAATGGAAAAACAAACAAAACAAGATAAAAAGTATGAATAATAAAATGGCAATAACTACATACCTATCAAAAATCAGCTTCAATGTAAAATAGATTAAATACTCCAATCAAAAGACATAGGGTAACTGAATGATTAAGAAAACATGACCCATACTATATGGGTCTACAAGAGAAAAAGATATTTCATGCAAATAGAAACAAGAAAAAAGTTGTGGTAGCAATACTTATATCAAACAAAATAGACTTTAAAATGAAGATTATAATAACAGACAAAGAAGGATATTATATAATGACAAAGGGATTAAATCTAATAAGAGAATATAACCCTAGTAAACATCTATGTACCCAACATAGGAGCACCTATTAATAAATACAGGGTTCAGCACAAATAGCACCCCTTTTTTTATGAGCTGGTAATCTATACCAAATCTTTTATTGCAAAATCAAATCATGGATGGTTACAATTTTGTAATAAAATCATAACTCAAGTTTGAGCATTACTTCTGTTGGATGCTGAATATATTATATACAAATATTGACCAACACAAAGGGAGAGATTGACAGTAACACAATCATAATAGGGGGTTTTAACACCCCATTGATACCAATGGGCAGATCTTTCAGACAGAAAATCAACAAGGAAACTACAGCCTTAAATGATACTCTAGACCAGATGGACTTAATTGATATTTTTAGTCCTTTTCACCCTAAGGTAGTAGAACATTCTTTTCAAGTGTACATGGAACATTTTCCAAGACAGACTATATATGAAGCAATAAAACAGTCTCAATAAATTTAAGAAGATTAAAATCATATCAGGGAGTTCCCTAGTGGTGTAGTGGCTTAAGGCTTCGGTGCTGGCACTGTCAACGCTGTGGCCTGCGTTCAATTCCCAGCCAGGGAACTATCCACATAAATAAATAAATAAATAAATAAATAAATCATATCAAATATCTTCTCTGGCTACAATGGTATAAAACTAGAAATCAATTACAAAAAAAACCCTGAAAAACACATAAACACATGGAGGCTAAATGACTTGCTACTAAACAATGAATGGATTAACAATGAGATCAAGAAAGAAATCAAAAGATACCTCAAGATAAACAAAATTGAAAACACAATGATCTAAATTTTATGGGACACAGTCAAAGCTGTCCTAGAGGAAAATTCATAACTATACAGGCCTATCTCAAGAAATGAAAACAAATTTCAAATAAACAATCTAACTTTACACCTAAGGGAACCAAAAAAATAACAGTCGACAAAGTCCAAAGTGAGTAGAAGGAAGGAAATAACAAAGATCAGAACAGAAATAAAGAAAATAGAGGCTAAAATACAATTTAAAAAAATCAATAAAATTAAGAGCTGGTTCTTTGAAAAGATAAATAAAATTGATAATCATTTAGCCAGATGCATCAAGAGAGCAAAGAAGAGGACTCAAATAAATAAAATCAGAAATGAAGGATAAGTGACTACAGACAAAACAAAAATACAAAAAAAAATTAAGAAAATACTAGGAGCAATTATATGCCAAAAATTGGACTATCTGGAAGAAATGGATAAAGTCCTAAAAGTATATAATCTTCCAAGGCTAAATCAAAAAGAAACAGAAAATCTGAACCAACGGATTGCTACTAATGAAATCACATAAGTAATCAGCAAGTTCCCAACAAACAATAGACCGGGACAAGATGGTTTCATGGATAAATTTTATCAAACATTCAAAAAAGAATTAACACTTATTCTTCTCAAACTATTCCAAAAAAATTATAAAAGACCCTGACTAGCCACAGCAATATTGAGAAAGACGAACAAAGCTGTATTACACTCCTTAATATCAAATTATACCACAAGGCCATAGTAATCAAAACAGCATGGTATTGGCATAAAAGCAGACACATAGATCAATGGAAAAGAATAAAGAGCCTAAAAATCCACACTTACACGGTCATTTGATCTATGACAAAGGAAGCAAGAATATATTTGTACACTGGGGCAAAAACAGTCTATCAATAAAGGATCCTGGGAAAACTGGACAGATACATGCAAGAAAATGACATTGGACTACCTTCTTACACCATCTACAAGAATAAACTCAAAATGGATTAAAGACTTAAATGTAAGACCTGAAACCCTAAAATTCCTAGAGGAAAACACTGGCAGTTCACTCTCAGACATTACCCTTAGTAGTATTTTTACTGATATATCTCTATATCAGTAAAAGGGAAACAAAAGAAAAAATACACAGGTGAGACGACATCAAACTAAAAAGTTTTTGCATAGTAAATGAAGTCATCAACAAAACAAAAAGGTATTCCACCGAATGAGAGAAGATATTCACCAATGACATGTCTGATAAGGAGTCAATATTCAAAATCTATAAAAAAACTCATACAACTCAACACCAAAAACAAAAACAAAACAAAACAAAAAAAAAACCAAGCAACTGAAAAATGGAGACATGCTCATAAAAAAACATAGGAAATGTCACCTCACACATGTCAGAATGGCCATCATCATTAAATCACGAAACAGCCAGTGTTGGAGAGGATGCGGAGGAGACGGAACCCTTGTGCACTGTGGGTGGGACTACAGATTGGTGCAGCCACTATGGAAAACAGTATGGACGTTTTTCAAAAAATTAAAAATACAAGTACATTATGACCCAGCAATTCTACTCCTGGGTATTGTCCAAATAAATCCAAAACACTAATTGAAAAAAAAAGAAATGCACCCCTATGTTTACTGCAACACTATTCATATTAGCCAAGATATGGAAACAACTGAAATGCCCATCAATTGACAACTGGATAAAGGAACTGGTGTGTGTGTGTGTGTGTGTGTGTGTGTGTGTGTACACAATGAACTATTACTTTGCCAAAAAACAAAAAAAGAAGGAATGGAATCTTACCATTTCTGACAACATGGATGGACCTAGAGGGCCTTATTATGCTAAGTAAAATAAGTCAGACTGAGAAAGACTAATACCATATGATCTCACTTACATGTGGAATCTAAATAACAAAATAAACAAATAAAACAGCAACAGACCCATAAATACAGGGAACAAACTGACAATTACTAGATGGGAGAGGGGTTGGGGGACTGGGTGAGAAAGGTAAAGGGATTAAGAAGTACAAATTAATAGCTGCAAAATAGTCACAGGGACATAAAGTATAGTATGGGGAATACAGTCAATAATATGGTAAAATCTATGTATTATGTCAGATGGGTACTAGACTAATCAGAGAGATCACTTCATCAACTATATAAATGTCTAACTACTATGCTATACACCTGAAACTAATATAAAGTAATATTGAATGTCAACTATAATTAAAAAATAATCATGAGGATATATAGTATAGAATAGAGAGTATAGTCAATAATATTGTAATAACTATGTACAATATCAGATGGGTGATAGACTTCTTGAGCTTCTTTCTTTGTGAGCTACATAAATGTCTAATCACTATATTGTTTTATACCTCCAAAACTAATAATAAACAAATGAATAAAATCACTGTCATTTGTACACCTGAAACTAATATAGATAGATATAATAGATATAGACAGATATAGATATATAGATCTAGATATAGAAATAAAATAAGTACATAGCACTCCAAGAAAGGTATGAAGAAAAAAACAAAACATTTCCCAGGATTATGTGACCATAGAACTCTATTTTCGTGAGACATCTGTGAACATTTCATGGAATACAGTTTGAGAAATGCTGCCCTAGTTTAATTTTAATTTTAAAATGAAGAAAAAGATTTGTGAGAGGAATTTGTGCAAATTACAAAGCAAGCCAGTAGCAACACTAATATAATAAAATCAGAATTTCCTACACTCTCTATATTACTTAGGAGCCAGAGGGATGAGAGGAAATTATGATTCTACATGGTATTTTACAAGGTGAACTATATACTCGTATATAAGGGCAAAAGTTATAAGGAATCAAGGATAATCTACTTCTATTTTGAAGTTGGTACAAATGTTTTTGTTAAAAAAAAAAAAAAGAAAACAATTTAGCAACAATAAATGATAGGCAAAGGAACTCTTAGTGTGCCCCTCTTGTGTGGTAAGTAGTTTGACTAATAATTATCATGTTGCACTAACCACAAACACTCGATGAAGCTGAGTATCAGTTTGATGGCACACGCTAGAAAAATGCAACAAACAGAACTACAACAAACAGAGGCTGAAAAATAGATGTTTGTTTCTATCACATGAGAACCCACCCGGAGGTAGACAGTGGGTGCCGCCCCCGGAGGACATCGATAAGGATCCGGGCTTTTGCTATCATCATGCTCTTCCAGCCTCACTGGGTGGCTCTCCTGCTCATGGTCACCTGTCACTGCCACACCTCTAGGCATTTTGTCTGAGTTCAAGTATTGAAGAAGGGGGCTGAGAAGGGGGTTATAGATTTGTTCCAGCCTACTTAATTCTTTTTTTTTT